>JAUKNK010000164.1:2282500-2380000 GCA_030765055.1 Mantis religiosa
GGATTTGGAGTGTAATAACGACAAATTGTGAAATCTATACAATCAACTTACTCCGGTTTCATCATAATCTTACAATTAACTAAAACATAAAGCACTACTTCTACAAATATGACATGTATTTAGTTTGAAATAATTACAAATTGTGAACTCACAAAAATCAGCTAGAAGAATAGACTCAATTTAATGTACATAGTGTCTAAAACACAGAATAACCTAATGTAAAATTGTTACAATGTTTGCAATTGCTAATTCAAAATAGGACATGTAACTATAAAGCATGTAGTATTACTATGTAATGGAGCATGCTGTTGATATCAATAAAGCAAAAAAAAAATCATTATTATCATTATTATCATTATCATTATTATCATTATCATTATTATCATTATCATTACTATCATTATCATTACTATCATTATCATTACTATCATTATCATTACTATCATTATCATTACTATCACTATCATTATTATCATTATCATAGTCAGTATCATAGTCAGTATCATAGTCATTATCATAGTCATTATCATAGTCATTATCATAATCATTATCATAATCATTATCATAATCATTATCATAATCATTAATTATTATTGTTACTGTTACTGTGACTGTGACTGTCACGGTCACGGTCACTGTCACTGTCACTGTCACTGTCACTATCATTATCATTATTATTATTAATGTACCTTTAAACAAGATGGAGTATATCAAATAGTAAAATAATATAATTCACATTGCAGAATGCAATGGATTCAGTGCTGAATTGATCAAAAAGAAAATTGATAAATTCAAAAGACAATAAAAATGCAAACAAGTAACTACTCTTTCCCCAATCAGCAATGAAACTTCATACAGAATATTTACATGCCATCCCAGAGCTACACACCTTTTCCAAAAAGTCTTCAAAGAGCACAATATTACTTTGGCCCCACAGAACAAATTTAGTGTACAACACCTTTTGAAATCACATAATACAAAGGAAATACTGACAGACAAAAAATCAGGTGTGTACCAGATAAACTGCAAAGGTTGTGACAACTTTTACGTTGGAAAAACTGAAAGGAACTTGAAAATTAGGCTTAAAGTGCATTTTAGGAGCTTCAGGAGCAAAGAAATAGATAAATTGGCGGTAGCGCACCAATTTTAGAAGGAGAATCATGATATAGAATGAGAAATCCACTTATTAAAAACTGTCTAAGGTTCAGTTGCATTAACCATATGGGAAAAAGTCTTCATAAAGAAATATGAAAGAAAATTGTTTAATTTCGACACTACCTTTGAAGAAAACCCAAACTTCAAGTTCATCAAGATACCGATAGAGATACAACTATCACCTCCAAGGAGTTCACCAAACCAACATCTGTTAGTCAACAATAGCTGATGATTTCATTTCATTTCATTTATTTAGCTGTCGATTAAAATTACAATAATTCATGATATGGTCAATTAGATACACAAAGTACTATTTACATTTTACTTATAGCTAACTACAGATACTGTATATTACCTAGAAAACTACCTCACAAATTCTTCGATTTAATAGAAACATCCTTGCACCATATATTTTTGCAGTTCAATTTTAAATTTATTTATACTATGTATTTGTTGTAAGTGTATCGGTAATTTATTATAGTACATACAACCAGTAAGCATCGGTTACATTTTGAATAATTGTAATCTGTGTAATATTAAATGAAATTGCATGTTGCCTCTAGTGTATGGTCAGGATCTGGCTATTAATTTTTGTATTACTTTCATTATGTTTAAAATACATTATTACCTCATATATATATATATAGTGAGTACAGAGTAAGAATATTTAATTTTCTGAAATGATTTCTGCAGGATTCATGAAGTTTTAGCCCTAACATCACTCTAATTGCTCTTTTCTGATATGTTTATATCAGCAAATGTTGCCACTCTTTTTTATAAAAATATACTTGAGCTAACTTTGTTACAATTTTTATCTATCTGTTTGCTCCATATAAAATGTTTATTTAGTATTACTGATGTTAGGAAGATCCTAACAAAAAGCTTTCTAGGTAAATACTAGCAATAAGTGGAGCATTGAGTACTACTTCGACTCAAAATTATATTAATTTTTTGCTTAATTGTATCCTAGTCCTTACACATTGGAATAAACAGTTTGATGTGAAGGCTGTGTGATTGTGACACATTTTGTTTGTTTCAGTGTCATGATGGATATGTTTGTAGTATTACTGAAGCTACATTTAACTGAAGAATTTTATTCAGCTCGTATTGCACAATTAAGTTACTCAATTGATACAGGTGATAAAGGAATAGTGCTTAAATTTAATGGATTCAATGAAAAGCTACCTGTAAGTAATGCATTATTGCTACTTAAAAAGTTAATACTGCTTCTATCATTTACATATAATTTACTGTGTTTTGAAAATAGGATAACATAAATATTGTAGACTCTAATGCTTTAGACTTTGAGCATTACAATGTGTTGAATTATATATTATAATTATACTGCTGTTCTTGCTTATTATATAAGAATGTTTAACCCCAACATTTTGTTTAAATTAATTAAATGCTTTAGCAATTGTAATTAATTTACTTCATTTTGTATTGTGTACTATATGATGAATATTGAAGAAATGATGTATGTTAGGGGGAATTTAGTAACAGTGATGTCCAAATTGCTAAAACTATTTTTGATCTGTTTATCACACGGTCACTTATGTTTTATTTTTTAATAGTTTTGGGAGATGCTGTTTTCATTTTCAAACTCAAAAGCCCAACTGTTGTCTGTTGTTGCCTACAGTCTTCCCTCTAATGGTGGAACTATAAACTTTTTTATAAAATTACACATGGGACAAACTAAAAGAATGTGCAAAATTCTACATAGGGCAAACTAAAAGAAACATAAAAAACAGAGCCAAAGAACATTTTAGAAACTTCAAATCAAAACAGGAAGACAAGTCAGCAGTAGCATTTTACTTTTTGGAAGAAAAACCATAAGCTTGACCCAAATCCAAAATTATCAAAAGGTGTGGTTTATTTTGCAAACTGATGTGGGAGAACATTTTAATTTGGAAATATAAAGACTAAGTTATAATTACATAGAAAATGAAGCTAGCTACAGTGAAGCAATGAATATTATACAAATATAACAATTTATAACAAAAACTTCACTTAACTTAAGAAAATGATGTTAATTCTTCTTTCTAATTGAAATCGATTTCAATTAGGAAGAAGAATTAACATCATTTTCTTAAGTTAAGAGAAGTTTTTGTTACCGAGTTATAAACTTTGAAATCCTACCAATCGATAATTTTTATAAAGAAATTTGTAGTTCCACTACCAGAGGGAAGACTGCAGGCAACAACAGTGTTAAACACTGACTACAAATAATTTTTCAATTATTACTCGACAGAGCGTTAAGGCGTATTGACCTTCAGGTGACCAGCGCTGTGATCGTCTCTTATCTGGTCGATTAGAAGAGTGAAATTTTAATAAGTTGATGTACAGAAAGTTACGAAACACAAATAAAGAGATTGGAAGCTGTGTGTGTCTATATGATATATTTTCTCATGCCTGCTGATATATGACACATTGTTGTCCAGAAGATGTGATTACATCTGAACAGACTATACGTATACTGGACTCGCCTGTATGTGTGACAAGCTGAGGTAAACTTCTCAGTGTTGCAAATTTTTTCCGATACGTCTTCTCACATTGCCATGTTGTAATTCGGACATTATTGTTACTAAATTACTCCAAACATGCATAATTTCCTAGTGGTATTTCATTATCAAAACATGTATGCATTTTACTTATAGGATCTTTGAAAAGTTACTTCAGACATTATAAATATTGTAATATTTGAGATAAAAAAAAAAGAAGTTACATACTGGTCAAGCAATGGGGTTATAAACATTGGTGTTGTTTTTTTCTTTTTTTTCTTTTAATAATATTTAGTCAATAATTGGTATTATATAATTGTTTCAGTTACTGTTGGAAGCTGTCGCTCAACAAATGAAACAGTTTGAAGCAGAACTGAATCCACGTATGTTTGAAGCAGTTAAAGAAGAAACAAGTCAATGTTATCATAATGACTTCATTAAACCAAAAAAAGTTGAGAGGTATGTATTTGAATGTCTAATAAGAGGCATTTAAAAGCAAAAGTTTTAATTGAACTGACATAAATTATATGAGAAGCATAAGTGGTTGGTTGGTATCTAACATTAGCAGTTGGCAATGAAGCCATTCGCCCTGTTGCATTCCAGTATTTTGATGTGAGAAGCATAAGTGGATACTATATTTTAGTTGCTTAAAACCACAAGGGCCTAAAGCATATTATTGTAGATTTTGAGATTTTAGCATGTGTGCATGCTCCTGACATTTGCCAACCTTATGGTCAACCAGCTGTAGCTGTGCTTTAGGCCCTCTTTGATTTAATGATATATTCATAAGAAGTTGTCTCTTGCCAGTTTTTCCTGATATTAAGTTACATAAGGGCCCAAAGCATAAAGTATCATTTTGTTTCTCAGCGCTGTTCAATTTTTATATGGTGTTGCCAACATAATTTATCCCGATGTTCAGTTACATAAGGGCCCAACGCATAAAGTATCATTTTGTTTGCTCTGTGCTCTTCAATTTTCATATGGTGTTGCCAATATAATTTACTCTTTAGATCACGTTCACAAGTAGTACTTTGTAATGGAAATTTTGAATTTAACAAACATTTATTTTTCTGAAAACTATGTTTTTGTGCTTAGGCCTTTATGGTTCTCAGCACCTCATTCATATTGCTCTGTCCATTAAAACCCACTTTTGTTTCCTACACCAGTAGGAACACCAAAACGTTTGCTGTTTCTTACCATAATTGCCGAAACTCCACTTAAACTCCACTAATGTAGAGCTAATTAATAGGTAACACATTTTTTTTTTCTCATATCAGATTGGTTTTATTCTTTATTAACATCTGTATAAGTCTCTGATCTTATGCCATCTTAATAAGAGAGCTTGTAGGGCCTCATGGTACTGCTCTACTGATCTATGGCTCTGCTAGCTTTCAACCGCATCACAACTGCCTTATCACCAGGACAGGAACTTTGGACACCAAAACATTGGAACAAATCGGGTGCAGGTAGTGAGACACTGACCTATGGAACCATCTGACATTCCATTACCTCCGTGACCAATCATAACTTGATGGGCATAACTTGGCTTCACGCAGTTGTCTACTATGCTAAATATTATTAAACAATAGTTGAAGTTATCAACAATTTTGATGACAAAGACAGTTGTGCCATAAAAACTGAGAAACGTTTTGAAAATATTTGGTACATAGCAAATCATTTCAAATGTTTAGCAGAAACCATCTCCTATTTAGAGACTTCAAATATTGAAATGTGTGTTGCTTTAGGGGTGGTGGAAAAAGTTTGCGAAAAAATAAACGAAGTACCTGATGATACTAATAGTAACTGTGTTAAACAAAAACTTCAACGGGTTCTTAAAAGCAATCCATCACGTTCGAAACTGTGTGAAGTGCGAAGTAGTTTAAATAGGAACACAGACTCAAATATAAACTTTCAAGTGTGCTCCAATCACATCATGCGATGTAGAGAGAACATTCTCTCAATACAAAAACATTTTGTCAGAAATAGAACAGGGTTCAAATTTCAGAATTTATGAATGTACATAGTTGTACATTACAATAAAATCAATGACTATAATTAAAATTTACACAATGTTACCTCAATATGCCTGTGTATCTGTTCACAAAGGAGAGAATGAATGAGCTTAGGAACCTTCTCCTATTATTCATATATACGCGCTTAGTCAAAAGCCTCTGTTTGTTGTCAACTGACTGTATGTACCCAAGGTTGGAATCAGGTGTAGGGGGCTTTACAGACATTGTTCTCCCACCTTCAGTTATTTGTAAACAAACGTAATTCTATGGTCTTTGCGTAGCAAACTTATTAGGTTCTGTGTCTAAAGTTCTTGCCCTGCTTATCAGTGCTATAATACTTCCTGCAAAGACCATTCTTTGGTGAACCAAATAGATAGAGGTCAGAAGAAGCAAGATCTAGCATGTAGGGTGGGTGAGTAAGAACAGATCACTGAATTTTCATTTATAAGTACAAAAGTGAGTTGAGAAGATATTGACACATTGCTTCACTCACACTGTTTATTCACAGGACATGTTTTAAGAGCTCTTGCTCCTATCATCAGCTGATGATAGGAGCAAGAGCTCTTGAAACATGTCCTGTGAATAAACAGTGTGAGTGAAGCAATGTGTCAATATTTTCTCGATTCACTTTTGTATTACTTTGTGCTTCACTGTCCCTACGCTTTTTCCAAGTATATACTTGCACTTATAAGTTCAATCAGTGATAATTGATTGTTCTAACATACACAAATCATGTGTAGGCAAACATGAAAGGTAGAACCACAACTGAAAAATTCAATGCCATAGCTGGGATTTGAACTTCTGCTCTAGTGCAGCAGCTGTATCACTGATTTACCATGGAAACATGCTGGTACAGCATTAAATTCTCCAAATTACTTTCATTTTCTCAGTAGACCATAAGGAAATCTCAGTTTGAAAAGCCTTACCCCAATGGCAACTTATAATTCATAAGTATTTACATTACCGCTCAAAAGTTTTTGAACACACCTAATTTTTGGGATTTATGGAAACAATGGAATAAGAGATATATTATGTGTCACAGGAGTATATTTAGTGAAAATCAGCAATACATGTTAGATTTTGCTTTCTTCAAAGAAACTAATCTTGCTTTAATTATGACTTTGCAAACTCTGGGCATCCTTTCTATCCTTTCTATATTAAGTGTACCACTGTATCTTCAGAAATATCCCTCCAAATGTTTCGCACCTGGCTCCACAATACATTTGCATTAGTGGATTGTTTCTTGCTGACCCCTCTATCCACATGATCCAGATTAGTTCAATAGGATTACATCAGGACTTTGAGGAGGCCAAACTATGAACTTCAAGTCTTATCTCTCTTTCAATCATTCAGTGAATCTTGTACAGAGTAAAGTTGTGTGCTTGGAGTCATTGTCCTGCTGCAAAGTGAAACCTTTGCCAATTAACTGCTTCTCAGATGGTTTGGCATGGCATTGGAATAAGTTGTGATAATGCTCCCTCTTTATAATTTATTCTATTTTCACAATGTCACCTGTGCTATTGCAACCAAAGGAACCTCCATACTTGACTGTAGGGGATATGCTTTAAGGTGCCAAGCCATCTGTTTTTACACATCAGACAAACTGGTGACGTTTTGAGCCAATTTCTATTTGATATGTGAACGTACAACAAGTTATAAATTAAGCAACTTGTGTTTTGTGTAGATTCACAGCTAATTTGTTTGCTTTAAACCAATATGACATAAAGTTCAAAACATTATCCAGTTTAATTATACACTCATTTTAATTTGTACTGGTCACCAGGACACTAGCATGATCAGTGAATAGAACTGTACTGGCAGTGTCTTTTATATAAAGTGAGAGGTAATTTCTATAGATCAGAAATAGTAATGGCCCTAATACTGAACCTTAGGGTGCTCCATGAGTTGCTACTTTCCAATTCAGAGTTTCTTTTTCATAACCAATTTTACTAGCTACTTCAGCACACTGTTTTCTTTCATTTACTTATGATACAAACCAACTTAAATGACTGTTATGTGTTTCAAATGGGAAGGTGTTTGTCCTTGAGCGTTACTAGGTGAGTAACCAATGTGGTGTTGTATTGCACTCCCGCTAAGTGGTGTGTGAGGAGTGTCAACCTAATCAATCTGTATGAAACATTCACACTAAGACAAAAATTCAGATTTTGCCAAAACTGATCCATGTGGAAGGTAGAGAGTACTGTATCTAACATAACCATGAAAACTCCATATTTTTTAGCTCAAACAGTTTTTCTAACACAAATAAATAAAGCACTATTACCTGTATTATAACAATATATCGCCACGTAAACACTGTAATGAATAGCATTATTGGTTGGCATGTATGTGTGTTTATTTGTAATTACTCAGAACTGAAACGTAAATGTTAACATAATGTGACAAAAGAATTACTTAGAATAAGCCAATTTGAGCAAGAGGAAACAATAAATTTTCTGCTGCCCTGGCAGAACGTGTCTGTCACATTATATCTTTGTTTATGAATGGTTCGTAATCTCTATTTACTCTAGAGAGTTCAAAGTGGTTGGTATGTATGTATGTACATATTGTAACTTTGTGGGTTCATGAAATTAAAAGTCCAATTGCACCACTCAAAAATGTTCTTTATTTCCACCGAATTACAATCGGAACACTTGCTGATTACACAGAATTACGTAATGCACACAATTACAATTCACCAGTTCGTCTGTCACAGGTCCACTGCATGCAGTTACGTACACTCCTCTGATGCACATACACAGTCCGTTCCCTCAATGGGTGCTCCTCACGGCTGCTTGACAAGAACTGCCTGACTCGCCAACTACAGGCCTTATATGGAGAAGATCGCCGTTTCTGGAAACTAAACGATGCGCACAATTATCTTGAGGTTTCGAGACGTCTGGTGGGAGGGGAAAGAGACGGTACAGGGCTCCCGCTGTTTCCCTAATCATCCCTTCATTTAGTGACATGAGACAAATGGGTAGGCGTGGTCTCAATGCTTCCCCTCTGGCCCTACTGCCGGCCGGTTCTATAGGGAGTTCCGACGTTTGGTTGACACTGCTCCCTCCTCAAAGCTGGTCATACCGAACAGCACCATCGTAGCATGCCAGGTGATCCAGGTGTACCACTAACATCTTCCCTCGGGGAACCTTCTGGATGCGGTGGACAACGTCGTTAATCCTCTTCACCACCCGGTACGGTCCTTGCAATGGCTGCTGCAGCTTCGGGCAGCGTCTTTTGGTCCGGGTAGGATGGTACAACCAGACCAGGTCATCTTGCTGCAACCCTTGGCTGTTGGCTTGCCTGTCATACCTGGTCTTCATGCGGTCGCTCGCCTTCTGGATGTTCTGGCGAGCCATCTCGTGCATGTCGTGGAGATGGTCCATCAAGTTCTCCACATACTCGGTTGCTGGCTGCTTCGCTTCCGGAGGTCTTCCAAAAGCCAGGTCACAAGGGAGGCATAACTCTCAGCCAAACATTAACCTGGCTGGCGACATCCCAGTTGTGTCGTGTGTAGACGAGCGGTAGGCCAGCAAGCACAGTGTCACCTTGACGTCCCAGTCTCGCTGATGGCTGGCCACGAACTTCCTTAGGTGTTCCTCTAAGGTCTTTATGTATCTTTCGACCATGCCATCCGACTGGGGATGTAGAGGCGTCGTGCGGGTCTTGTCGTGCGGGTTTTGTAGTGCCTCCTTCACTAGGTTGGACTCAAAGTTGGTACCCTGGTCACTGTGTAGCTCTAACGGCACCCCAAATCGACAGAACACTTACTCCACGAGGCAGTCTGTGATTGTCTTTGCCTCTTGGTTTGGGATGGCATACACCTCCGGCCACTTGGTGAAGTAGTCCACAACCACCATTAGGTATTTGTTGCCTCGGTCGGAAACTGGGAACGGTCCGGCAATGTCAACGGCGATCCGTTCGAATGGTGCTCCAACGTTGTACTGCTGCATGCAACCCCGGCTCCTAGTCTGGAGGCCGCGACTCGCCGCGCACACGTGACACTGACGGCACCATCTCTCAGCATCTGCTCAGAGTCTCAGCCAGTAGTAGCGCAGCAGTAGCTTGTCAATCGTTCGGTTCGCTCCCAGGTGTCCTTCCGAAATACCGGCGTGCACTTCCTCCAAGACTTCCAGGACCTTACTCCGGGGAAGTACCAACTGTTCTCTCTGCATCTTCCCATCGGGTGCCTCCCATACCCGGAACAGCGCGCCCTCTCTGGTCTTCGAGTCCCATTGGGCCCAGCACGACTTGTAGGTGGCGCTCCTCGGTGCGATGTCCTCCCTGGTTGGTCTCGTCCCTGCCTCCACTTCCCTCAAGAGTGGCCCCAAGTCTGCGTCCGCCAGCTGCTCCCTCCTCAGGTCTGCACTATCCCAGCCATCCGCAGGCACTGCCGTGACTACTCGGACTGCTGCGGCACGCTCCTTCTCTTCCACTCTGGTGCACTGGCCGCACTCTTCTGGACAAGGTCTTCGAGACATGGCGTCAGCGTTACTGTGGCTCTTCCCTCTACGATGTTCCGAGGTGAAATTGTACTTCTGCAGCCTCTGGACCAAACGTGCTGTCTGGCCTTCCAGGTTACAAAAGCTCAATAGCCAGGTTAGGTCGGAATGGTCAGTCCTCAGCTGGAATGGCTCACTGTACAGGTACTTATGGAAGTGCTCCAAGGTCTTTACTACCGTCAGTAACTCTCGTCAGGTGATGCAGTAGTTCTTCTCTGACTTGGATAGCGTCTTGCTGCAGTAGGCTATCACCTGCTCATGGCCGTTCTGGATCTGCGATAGGACACCTCCAATGCAATGGTCGCTGGCGTCGGTGTCCACAATGTAGGCACCACCCGGTTGTGGGGAAACACAAAATTGGAGGACTGCACAGGGTCTTGTTCAGGTGCTGGAAAGCGTCTTCGGCGTCCTCCGTCCAAACATAAGGCCGGTGTTCCTCTGTCAGGCGGGTGAGAGGTTTGGCGATGTTAGAGAACCCCTTTATGAAGCGTCGGTAATAACTGCACAGCCCTAGGAGACTGCGCAACTCTTTCTTATCCTTGGGGCGAGGCCAATCTCTTATAGCCTGCGTCTTCCCCGGGTCTGTGGCCACTCCGGTTGCTGAGACTATGTAGCCCAAGTAGTTCACTTCCTTGCGGAACAGCTGGCACTTCTTCGCGTTCAGCTTCAAGTTGGTCGCCTGCAATCTCTGTAACACCTTACTCAAATTCTCGAGATGGTCTTGAATATTCTTCCCGACGATGATGATGTCGTCCAGGTATAGAAGGCAAGCGTCGTAGGTCAGTCCTCTCATCACTGACTCCATGAGGCGTTGGAAGTTAGCTGGTGCGTTGCAGAGGCCAAAGGGCATAACTGAACTGTCAGAGCCCTTGGCCTGTCGAGAATGTGGTCTTCTCCTTGTCTCTCGGATCTAGAGCTACCTGCCAGTAGCCCGACTTCAGGTCCAGAGTCGAGAACAACTGTGCACCGGCTAACGTGTCCAGGGTGTCGTCAATCCGGGGTAAGGGGAAACAGTCCTTGCGGTGACAGCGTTCAACTTCCTGTAGTCTACGCAGAAGTGTAGCTCGCCGTTTTTCGTTGTCACCAAGACTACAGGGAAACACCAAGGACTGTCAGACTCTTCAATCGCTCCCCTGGATTTCAAGTCCTCCAGCATGTCTCGTACCGCCCCTTGCTTCGCCAGCGGAGCGCGTCTAGGTGGTTGCCGAATAGGCCGGGCGTCCCCGGTGTCGATGCGGTGAAGCACTTTGTCCGTGCGGCCGTAGTCACTGTCGCCTTGGCTGAAGACGCGCTGGTATCGCCTCAGCAGTTGTCGAACTTTCTCCAGTTGTTCTGCGGTCAGATGGTCGGCCGCACTCTCCAGTAAGCCTTCTAGCCGGGGCACCAGGTGTTGCGTCGGCACCTGCTCCTGCGTCTTGTCGATTGCTGTTACGCTTACCACGGGCTTGCACGTTCCCAACTCCGTCCCGACCTGGCCGTCGGGATCGATGCCCGTTGAATTTAGCAGTCTCACTGGCACCTCCTCTCCGCACGGCAGCAATGCCCTGGCTACTCACAGTCCGTGTAGAGGCGTATTCTGGTCCAGCATCATGTTCCTGGTTCCCTGGCTATCCAGTCAAGCCATCACTACCACCTCGCTCCTCGCGGGGACAAACACGTCTTCGTTCTAGATGACCCTGCAGATTCCAGGGCGCTCTTCGGGTTGATGGAGTATAACCTCTTCCCCGTTGAGCCGCAGGACCTTCCTGCCGATGTCGACCGTCGCCTCTTGGCTCCTGAGGGCATCCAGTCCCAGAATCACCTCCTCAACCACCTTCGCGACGAACACCCAAAGACGTACGGCACTCCGTCCCAAGGTCAACTTCAACAGGACCTCCTTCTCCACAGGCAAGGTGTCGCCCGATGCCGTGACAAGGTGGTATGGTCGACTCGGCTTCCTTGTCGGCAAACCATTCGCCACGTCAGGTCCGATGATGGTCACGGCTGCCCCAGTGTCCACCAGCACGCGGCACGGCCTCCCTCTCACCCAAACGTCCGCGATGAGGCTGTCATCCATATGCCGGCTGATGGCGCGCATTGTCACTCGCGGGGATGGTGGTGATGGCGCCGACGTGCTCCTCTCCACGACGGCCCTTACTCGTTTTCCGGCTGCTCTTCCTGGTGTGGGCAGTCTCTCTGCAGGTGTCCGGGCTGTCCACACCCCCAACACAGGCCACTAGGTGTTCGCCGGCATCCCTCGGCTGCTCTTCTGTCTCCGGTGTAGCGGACACTCCTCGTTCTCGACGTCGGGATAGCTGTTACCTTGGCCGCCTCCATCCTTAATGCTGCCGTTAGCGCCTCGTGGATGGTTTTATAATCGCCGAGCATTAGGTGCTGACGAATCTCCGTGTCTCGTACCCTGCCAACGAATGTATAGGCAGCTTCCCGGGATACGAACTCTGGTGGGAGGTCGACTAGGGCCTTGCTAGCCAGTTGTTCAACTGCTAGGGCGAACTCCTGCAGCGTCTCCCCTGGCTGCTGTGACTTTGCCTTTAGCTGGCTGCGGTACGCTGCGGCTAAACGGTGGTTTCCAAAACGATTCTCCAGGGCCTCCCAGATGTCCTTGGGCGCCGCCGTTGTCTGTACCGTGTTCAGAACTTCCGCGGCCCGTCCCTGGAGGCTGGCTATTAACTGTGTGGCCTCCTCATCTGGTGACCATTTGTTGTGTTTGGCCACTGCGTCGAATTGGCGGCGGAAGAATTCGAAAGTGTTCGTACCGTCGTATTTAGGATGTTTGACGCGCGCAGATTTGTCGCGTCTCGGCGCGTCGACCTTTAAATCCTTCAACCTCCTGCCGACGACGTCCTCCACCATGGCGTTCAGGCACTTGACGCTGCTGTCGGCCTTTCCTTCCAGGTCGTTAACGCGGCTCGCCAGGTCTTCGACGCGCTCACCGAGCTCCGTGACGTCCTCCTTTACGTCGGCCAACTGCCCCTCAAATTTTGCGGCGAGGACCTGGTTTGCCGCTTTAATTTCCGTGGTCAATTCGGTTTTTATTTCCTTCAGTTCCACTGACAAGTTGTTATTTGTAGTCTCCAGCTTCGCGGTCAGGCTGTTATTTGCCGCTTCAGTTTTTGCAGCGAGGTTTTCATTCGCCGTCTTTATTTCTGTCAGTTCCGCCTTCATTTCCAGCATCTTCTCCAAAATCTTTTCCAATGCCGCGTCCATGGCAGTAATGTTCGGTGATGTCATCCCACTCCTGACACCAAATGTAACTTTGTGGGTTCGTGAAATTAAAAGTCCAATTGCACCACTCAAAAATGTTCTTTATTTCCACCGAATTTCAATCGGAACACTTGCCGATTACACAGAATTACGTAATGCACACAATTACAATTCACCAGTTCGTCTGTCACAGGTCCACTGCATGCAGTTACGTACACTCCTCTGATGCACGTACACAGTCCGTTCGCTCACTGGGTGCTCCTCACAGATGCTCGACAAGTGCCTGACTCGCCAACTACAGGCCTTATATAGGGAAGATCGCCGTTTCTGGAAACTTCGCTGCGCGCACAATTATCTCGAGGTTTCGAGGCGTCTGGTTGGAGGGGAAAGAGACGGTTCAGGGCTCCCGCCTTTTCCCTAATCATCCCTTCAGTTAGTGACACGAGACAAATGGGTAGGCGTGGCCTCAATGCTTCCCCTCTGGCCCTACTGCCGGCCGGTTCTATAGGGAGTTCCGACGTTCGGGTGACAATATACCTTTAATTATTCAGAACTGAAATTTAAACTACTGACATGACGTGATAAAAAATTACTGTGAATAAGTCAAGGGGTTAAATTCAAGAAAGAGCAAACACTTCATTTTCTGTTAGCCTGTGGAATGCTGTATGCTTATGTATATGAATGCTGAATAAGAAGTGCTTATTTAGTCTGGAGCGTTCAGATCAATATTATTCAGTAGTTCTTTACACAGCAGTAGAGTAAGAGTTAAATAGTGCAATGGCTTCTTGGGCTGAATTTAGTGGCGAGTCAAAAAGTCAGGCATTGTGAAGTCAGGCTCAAAGTATTATTTTTAAGGTGTACATGTTCTTAAAAAACTTCTTCAAAAACACTTTCTTCAATGAGGAATATAGAAATCAGCTTGATTTAAAAAATGCTCAACGGCTTACTGCTGAAGCGTGTGGTGTTGGTAAAACAAGTATGTCCCACATTTGTGGAGAGGCAAGAAAATTTGATATCAGTGGTGCTCAGGTGTCTGTGTCGCCCAGGAAACATGTTGGTCCTCCGAAGAGGGTTACAAATTTAAGTGCCTTTGACAAGGACATTGTACATTGAACTGTGTTCGACTTTTATGACCAAGGTGAATTTCCAACTATACAGATAATAACTTGCACTCTTAGAACCAAAATTTCATACACTGTGTCAAAATCATTGACTTTCAGAATTTTGCGGGGATTAGGGTTCAGGTACAGAAAGACAAATGATGGGCGTCAATTTTTAATGGAGAGGAATGACATTGTGTCGACAAGATTAAAATTCTTATGCAAAATGCATGAAATTAGACATTCTGGTGATGTGAGACCTGTCTTTTACTTAGACGAGACATGGGTAAATAAAAACCACACACAAAAGTCAATCTGGCAAGACTCCTCAAAAAACGGTGGTTTAAAGGTACCTGTTGGAAAAGGCAGTCAGCTCATCATTTGTCATGCTGGATCTCCTAAGGCACGGATCCTGCCAGAAAGCAAATGGATTTTTGTCTCCAAAAGTAACTCAACTATCACGAAGAGATGAAAGCTGATACATTTAAAGAATGATATCTTAACAGATTCTTAAATTATTTAGAAGAGGGAAGCATTATTATAATGGATAATGCACCATATCAGTTGGTTATTGCAAATGAAATACCAAATTTGGCCAGCAGAAATAACGAAATTGTTGAATTCTAGGTATCCTTAGCTTCCGGAGAAGGTCCCGTCGTATGATGGCTAGTTGACGATGTTTCGCCCATCATTTTGTAGGCTTCTTCAGGGCATGAGTGCACTAGCCATCATACGACACGGCCTTCTCCGGAAGCTAAATATACCTACGATAACACAGGCCGTGGAAGCCTACGCACCTACTGAAATTGTTGAATGGTTACAAAAAGGGGGGTTGAATTTTCGGAAACAGAAACTAAAAATGAGTTATTGCAAAGAGCACTTCCGTTTAAAAACACGGAAAAGTGTATCAGCTGGATCAACTTGCAATTGAAATGGGACACAAAGTAATACGCCTCCCACCTTACCACTGCCAATATAATCCAGTTGAGTTGCTGTGGGCTCAAATAAAAAGGGGAGTTGCAAACAGAAGTAATACTTTTAAACTGATGGACGTTGAACGACTTTTTCATGAAGAAATTGACAAGGTAACACTACAGGACTGGGAAAACTGTGTAAGGCATGCAGAAAACCTTCAAGAAGACGATTTTAAGAAAGAAATAGCACCTGACGAGATTTTGGAACCTATAATCATAAATTTGCAAGACGCAGACGATGAAGACAGTGAAAATGACGAATTGTCTCTTAATGGAAGTGACAATGACAGCTATATGGATGAGCCACTGGCAGTTCCATTAGATTAGAAAAACAGGTAATTCATAAACTATAATTATAGTTATAGTATTTAAAAATATACATAAATAGCGAAAATGCTTTTTCCAATTTTGATTTTGGCAACTGCATTATTGTAAAAGTTTGTAAAATATAATTTGCTTACCTTTAGTTCTGTGCCAAGCAGACCCGCATGTTGTATGAGTGTGCAAGAGAGAGGGAAATATAATAGGAGCGGGGTAACAAGCTGGCAGTGCTGAGTGTGATACAGCATCTGATTAGCTGGACTCCAGAACTCTTCCCATTTGAAACACATTATAGTCCATAGAATCCCAATTTTGCTATAAGAATATCATGATTAACACAGTCAAAACTCTTTGCTGCATCACAGAAAATTCCACCTGCATGTCTTTTTTCGCTTAAGGCAGTCAACACTTCATGTGTAAGTTTATAAGGTGCATGATTTGTCGATATTCCTTTTTTGAATCCAAACTTATCACTGACAAGTATGTTGTTTTCTTCAAGGTGTATAGAAGTAAGTGACAAGTGTGAATAAACCGACTACAAATAGTTTTACGATTAATTTCAATGTCATTGTTACTAAATTCCTCCAAACACACATAATCTACTATTTATTACAAATCCACATATTGACTTACTCATTTGCTGTGAATTTATTTACTGTGGTTCTTGAAATGAATAATAAATGAAGTTATATGTTATTTCGAACTTTAATTTTATGAGTTAAGTTGTTCAAAAACAGTCTATAGTTATAATTCCTTTCTTGGAAGCGTGAAATTTAATTTAACTCTATAGTTAATTTGGGGACTCAATTGGTTAAGCACTGGTCAAGGTTGCTAGTTCAAACTCGACCCAGAAGATGGTTTTTATGCATGCTTACAAGTGCAGCCCAATATGTCAGTTTATTTAATGGCAAGTAAAACATATTCTGGACAAAATTTTGGTACACTAGTGCTTATATGTTGCTGGCAACTGACAGTATCATTTACAAATTATTTATTTATACGAGGCATGTATTTTTAAGTCTACTGTTTTGTGATTCTGCCGCCGCAGCGCTGCGGTCGGCGTTCTGCGCATCTCTTGTCTACACACTGACACCATTACAGTCTGACTCTACATTGTATACGTTGGTTACTGAGTGTTTAAGATGCCTCTGACAATCGTGAGTCCCACCGATTGTGAAGTACGGGCTGTTATATGATTTCTTAGTGCAAAAGGACAAAACATTGTGAGTGATGGAATGGTAAGGAAATGGGTGAGAGCATTTAAAGATGGCCGCACAAATGTGCATGATGAAGAACGGAGTGGGCGTTCTTCGGTCGTTACTGAAGATTTGGTGCAGAAAATGAACGAAAAGGTGAGAGAAAACAGGCGCTTTACAATTTCATCATTGTGCGACTATTTTCATCAATATTCTCGTAGTGTTTTGTATCGCATTCTGACCGAGAACTTGAAGTACCGGAAATTGTGTTCACATTGGGTTCCGAAAGTTGACGGATTTGCACAAAACCCAACGTTTAGGCAGTGCATTGAGTTTCCTTGAGCGGTAACACAATGAAGGTGAAGATTCTTTAGACCAAATTGTTACTGGTGACGAAACATGGGTGGCCTACGTCACACCAGAATAGAAACAACAATCCATGGAATGGCGACATTCATCATCATCCACAAAAGTGAAGTTTGAGCAAACAATTTCTGCCCGGAAAATCATATGCACGGTTTTTTGGGACAGAAAAGGAGTATTGCTAGTGGAGTTTCTGCCTCGTAATGAGACAATCAATGTAGCGTCTTATTGTGAGACATTGAACAATCTGCGCCGTGCAATCCAGAACAAAAGAGTAAGTAGAGTAAGGGTATCGTTTTGCTGCATGACAATGCCCGTCCACATGTGGATAATCGGACCAAAGATCTCATCAAATCTTTTCAATGGGAAACTCTAGATCATCCTCCATACAGCCCTGGTCTGGCACCCTGTGTCTACCATTTGTTCCTGCACTTGAAGAAACATCTGGGCAGTCAGCGTATTCAAGACGATAACAAAGTGAAAACAGTTGTGATACAATGGTTAACACGTCAGGCGGCAGAATTTTATGAGGAGGGTATTCAAGAACTGGTGCCACGTTGACAGGTGCCTCAATATTCATGGAATTTATGTAGAAAAGTAGATTAAGGTATAGGCTTTCATGTAAAAATAAAATTATTGTGATATCTATGCATATCTTTTTTTTAATTCCAAAACTGCACTGACTTAAAAAAAACATGCCTCGTAAATATTTAGGGACATTTATGTGAACTGTTGAAATATTTGGGAGTGGGGTTTAGGAGATCTCAAATATTGTTGAAACCTTAAAACTGAATTTTGAATAACACTTCTGCTTATCAGAAATAAGTTGAAGGAAGCAAACATGTGTTTAATTTTATTTTATCACTTTCTAAGACAAATATTATGTTTCAGGGAATTGAGATTCTCACTGACGGTATCTCCTTACTGGAATTTAGTTGAGAAGCATTCAGTTGTCTCCAAAATTACTTTTACAATGATGAAAACATTTGTCCATCAATTTTTAGATCATTTATATATAAAAAGTCTTGTTCAGGGCAACATTAGTAAAGAAAATGCAGCTGAAGCATGTTCCGAAATGGTGAAAATTCTGCAAATTGCACCTCTGCTACCAGATACACATCCTCAGGTAAAAAACCTTACTGCTGAACATGAATTCTAATTTTAGACATTGCTTTTTTAAATTACAGTCTAGTAAAACAATCTTGAGCTGAATAATTTTTTGTTTTACTCTGGTACCAGTACAGTGCTTAAAGTTATTTGATTCGACATTAACTGAAGATTTTCGTTAATTGATGGAAATTAGTAATTTCCCCATACTAGCCATATATAGGCTAAGGTTTTTGATAGATTGAGTCAATATAAAAACATTCAATGCCATGGTCGGGATTAGAACCATGGATCTCCTGGCCTCTATCCAGTCGCTCTAACCCATTGAGCTACCATAGCCAACGTGCCGTCCTGACATTAAATTCTCATTTGACTCGTATAATTCCCGGTGAACCACTAGGGGCTCTTGCATTCAAGATACACCGTGTGTGGTGACTTACTATCGTAAGTGCTTGAGTCCCAGGCTTCATCATTTAACCTTTATTATTTTATTTAATTAATGGAAATTAGTAATTTCTCCATACTAGCCATATATTGGCTAAGGTTTTTGATAGATTGAGTCAATATGAAAAATTCAATGATGAAGCTTGGGACTCAAGCACTTATGATAGCAAGTCGCCACAAACAGTGTATCTCGAATGCGAGAGCCCTAGTGGTTTACCAGGAACTATACGAGTCAAATGGAGAATTTAATGTCACGACGGCATGTTGGCTATGGTAGCTCAACGCGTTAGAGCGACTGGACAGAGGCCAGACTATCCATGGTTCAAATCCCGGCCATGATATTGAATTTTTCATGTTGACTGAATCTATTAACTGAAGATGTTAGGAAGATCCTAATGAAACACGTTCTAGGTAAATACTAGCAATGTATGGAGCATTGAGTACTAGTTCCACTCAAAATTATATTTATTTGCTCATGTTTCATTTTAAATTTGAGATGAGAATCAGAATATAACTTAACTATAACTAACAATGTTGATATGGAAATATGTGCATGGTTTTATTAAACTTATCAAAAATTAGAATAGTTTGTCACATTTAAAAAGTTTTAAGCTTTTTAAAGTTTCACAGAGCTAATATTAAACAGATATATTAGAGATTCAACTGTATTGGAACACCACAGTTAAGCGAAAAATTATTAAATTTTAGATGAGTCGCATTTTTTACACATCTGCTTCACTTTCGTACCTATTTTGAGGACATGTTTCCCCAGAATTACCCACACCGCTGGATCTAGCGTCAGTCGCACAAGAGCCGTAGATGCAAACGAAGATTTGCGAAACATGTCCTCAAAATAGGTACGAAAGTGAAGCAGATGTGTAAAAAATGCGACTCATCTAAAATTTAATAGATATATTAGAGATAATTACTATAGAGATAAGTAGTACATCATTAAGTAGTTTTGGAAGAACTCCTTTGATGTTTTATTAATTTATCAGCAGACATGGTAAGTAGAGGCAGCAAAAGTACAATAAATGGTGTGTATCTTGAATACGAGGACCCCTAGCAGTTTACTGAGAAAACATATGAGACAATGGGAGAATTTAATGACATGACACTAATGGTAGCTCATAGGTTGGTCATGGTAGCTCAAAGGTTAAATGCGACCGGATGGAAACCGGTTCAAATTGAGGCCATGGCATTGAATTTTTCAGGTTGACTCTTTCCATCTAAAACTTTAGCCTATACATGGCTAGTATGGAGGAACGATTAATTTCCATCAATTAACTTAATAGATATTCTTCTGGAATTATTCCGAGAATGGACCTATTCCAAATGCTAATCCATTGCCTACATCATACCAAACTCCAAATTTCCTGTCATGATAAGGGACTGAGTGGAATGGCTTAGGAAGTCTGTGGCCCGCATTTGGGAGGTCCAGGTTCAATTTCTGCGACTGACCTACCTGACCTTGGGTTTTCTCGGGTGTTTTCACGGGTCGCCAAGTGAATGTTGTGTGGGTTAATTACATCCCCTGAATTTCTTGTACCTCCATTTCATCTCCATTATCATTTCATATCATCTCTCATCTGGTGGTCTCTTTCAGAAGTTGACTTCTGACTCTCACTAAGATCACCACCCTGATGATACTAGGTGCAGTTCCTGGCAAAACCTCGGTTCATTCTTCAAGAACTTCTAGACCACAGCCCATAAGCCTGGAATATAACATTTATCTTCATTATATTAGTTATTTTTAATTTACTGGCATGCTCCATTCCTTACAAGTACTGATGATGAAGATGATGATGATGATGATGATGATGATGATGATGATGATGATGATGATGATGATGATGATGATGATGATGATGATGATGATGATGATGATGATGATGGTGGTGGTGGTGATGATGATGATGATGATGATGATGATGATGATGGATTGATTGATTGAGTGATTGATGATGATGATGATGATGATGATGATGATGATGATGATGATGATGATGATGATGATGATGATGATGATGATGATGATGATGATGATGATGATGATGATGATGATGATGATGATGATGATGATGATGATGATGATGATGATGATGATGATGGGTGATAGGAAAGGTGATAATGTAGCAATTGGAATGATGGTTGGGGATACTGCTGCTCTAAGAGTAAACCTGCCCTTGATCTGTGTTGCAGTTATCTGGGATAGAATCTGGGCCGCTTTGGAGAATCTAGTGGTCTAAGCACTTGGAGTTGACACAATCTTATTATATTTCATAAAAATATTGCATAATATATGGTATTTCAATCAAAATTGTTGGAAATATTTTTCAGAAAATAAAATATATTTTTCCTTGAAAATTATAACTTGGGTGGTGCATTTTTGGTGCAAGGTTATTCATAAACTTTTTCACATGCTGAATTAAAATTTTGTAAGACTTTGAACATTTTCATGAAAGTGTCCCTGTTTTTCAACAGTGTCTCTGTTCTGTATGATAGAAAATTAATTTGTGAAATTTGGTGTTGTACTTATAATAAGCTTCAAATTGCAAAAATATATTTTCAGCTTTTATTTTTAAACCATTATTTAAAAGGTATAAAGTGATAGTCCTTAATAATGTAATTGTAGAATTGATTTATTACTAATAGGTAACTTGAAATCAGTTATTTCAAAAACTAGGTAAACCTTTATAACACTTTTACTCCATCTGTCAAAATTATGGCACAACATATTTCAAGGAGATACACAGGCGACTGGCTCCCGCCTAATGTCTGCTTTTCTCTTTCCCCATTTTTTGGCATACTTTTGTTTCTGTTGGTAAGTTGTATAATGATTCTTTGTTGATTTTAAATTTTATTCCTGTGCTGAAGTCATTATTATGTAATCAGAAGTGATAAGCTATACCTGAGTTTTCTGTTTGTTTGCATTAGGGAATATATTATGTTAATTGTAAAGATTTTCAAAAAGTATACATTGAAAAGACTAAAAGTAATTTGGAAACAAAATTGTCGGTCGGTCGGTCGGTTGGTCGGTCGGTCCTAATTTCATAGCAGGTACTAATTTGTGCAGTAATTAAATCCTTAACGATATTCATCAAGTGAATAGAAACAGCCTTCCAGGCATAATTCCTTTAGCTCTTTCCTGAATTTATTCATATTAGCAATATATATATAGGTAAGTATCTTATTATACAACTCGTATGGTGCAGCAGTAGCTTTTGTTTTATATATTTGTATTCTGTGTGAGTCAATATGAAATTTGTGTTTCCTCTAGTGAACTACATATGTATTTGATTTACCTACAATTTGTCTGCTATATAACTGTAATATGACTTCATAGATGTTTAGAGAGTATAGGGCTAAGATGTTTAGGTTTTTGAAAGCTTGTCTACAAGAATCTGATTGTTTCAATCCCAGAATTAATGTTACTGCTCTTGTTTGTAACAGAAATATTCTGTTAGTATATTTTTTAGTTCAATGTTCCCATACTGTTATCCTCTATGTTAGATGTGGGTAGATTAAACCATAGTGTACTGTTGTTAGTGTCTTAGCTTCCACCAAATTCTTTAGTTTTTTCATTTCAAATAATCCTGAGCTGAATTTGTTACAGATGTGATTTATATGCTGGTCCCACATCAAATGTTTGTCTATGATTACTCATTTAGCACTATCAGTTTCCTTTACCTCCCTGTTTTAATAACCATGTTGGTGTTAAATGACTTGAAGCTTTCCCGGCGTTGATTGTTGATGATAGTTTCTCGGGCTAACAGCCAGGTCAGATTAGGGTAACTACCCAAGCTTTCAGCGACTAACTCTGCCGCCATCCTCAGGGGAACTGAATCTAGGCTACTGATGTCACGATATTTATACCTAGCGCTGACCTGGCTGTTAGCTCGAGAAACTATCATCAACATGTTGGTGTTGCTAGTAAATCTATTCTGTAACATTTGAAGTCAGATGTAATTTGTCTTATTTAAATTTATGTGCAAATTATTGGACCTAAAATAGTGTATAACCTTTGTTGTTTTTTGAATTATTGTATTTTCCAGAGCCTGTAACCATTTCTCTGTATTTGCTATTGACATATCAGCGTACATAAATATTTTTCCATCGGATATATTTGATGGTTCGTTAACATAGATTATGAACATCAAAGGTCCAAGAACTGAATTTTGGGTTACTCCATGTATCATTTCCTCAGGTCTAGGAGTATACAACTGCTGTTTTCACTGTTATCCACCTTATTTATTATGTAATCAACTATTTCTGTTTTTGCTTTTTTGTTGCTTTATTTTTCCTGAATCCATATTGGTAGTTGACCAGAACCTCATGTTCTTCTTGGAATGCTATGATTTGATCTGCTTTTATTCTTTCCACCAACTAGGAGAGTAATGTGATGAGCGTTATTGGCCAGCAGTTGCTATTTCCCTTTTTGTGTATCATTATGAAAACAGATTTCTTCAGGCAATCAGGAAATATCCCAGATATAATAAATGAGTTGATTAGTTTAGTAATGGCTCCATCATATACGGAGTACATTTCTTCAACAGAGTATTGGAGACACCATCTAGTCCAGAGGAATTTTATTTATTTATGTTTTGCTTCTTAATCATAAAGTTGGCACAGAAATAAAAATTTAAAAGGTTAGCCAAAAGTCATTTATAATTAGCTCTGCAGAGGAATATATACATTATCAAAAATTAAGTCATAAGTTTTGAAATACTGGCATCAGATGGTATATGACTCACCACTAGGAACAATAAAGCTTACATATTTTGAAGTTCATAACAAATTTGTTACCGTGCTTTATTATTTTAAATGCTTCATTTCTATTAATTTTATATTACATTTAAATATTTAAATTTATTTTTCAACACTTATTTAAATTATTTTTGCAGATAAGAGTAGCACAGCTTCCACTGGGTCAGCATTGTATGAGGGCTCAATCTTTCAATAATGATAGTAATAGTGTAGTCACAAACTACTATCAGTCTGGTCCAGTTGAACTTGAGAACAGTTGTATATTGGATTTCTTACAGGTAAGTGCGTGCGTGCTTGATGAGAAAATATTTTTATCTGTGTGTGTGCGCGTGTGTGCATGCAAGAAGCAACTTGAACCCACTAACTGACTGAATCTGCAGCTCTGCTCTGGTATTGTATTTACAGTGAGATTTATTGAGATTTTACAGGTCTTGCTCCTGTAGATAGATATAGTAGCAGTTTTTTCATTGAGATTTTCATCGCCGTTTAACTCTGTCTGGCCCATGAACTACCAGTTATTGTCGATTATCTTGTCTTGCTAGTGTAAAATGGCGACTCGATGTTTTGGAACATGACAATTTCGAAGATGAGTTGCTGTTACACATGCAATTCATTCGTGGTGTTGAACATAATCACATGTCCATTACAGTGGATAGAGAAATATTCTTTTGAAGATATGAATGACAGGAAATTCCAAGAAAGGTTTAGATTATCCAAGGAAATTGTGTGGTGGTTAGTGAACAAATTGTTTAATAGGTTAGAATTCCTGACAAACAGAAATTATCCAGTATAATTTATAAATTGAGTGCTAACAGTGTTAATGTATGTGCAATGGGTGCATATAATATACTAATTGGTGATGCGTCAAATAATCATCGAACCATGGCATTGCATATTAACAGTGTGTCACGAACAATAGCTGTTCTAGGATGGAATTATATACAGTTTCCAGCAAATAATACTGATGTAAGGACTGTTATTGATAACTATAGTGCAATTAGTGGGTTTCTAGGAGTGTTTGGAGCTATAGATTGCTTGGACAAAAGGATTCAGTCGCCTAAGTGGTAAAGTTTATAGAAACAAAAAAGGTTAATTTTCATTGAACTGTCAAACTGTGAGTGATCACAACTTGCTGATTAGAGACATTGTTGCAAGGGATCTGGCTCAGTGCATGATAGTGCTGTATTTAGAAACTCCAGCCAAAGAGCAAAGTTTGAAAATGGAGAAATTCCTCATGGATGTGCATTAGGAGATGTTTTATTTTCTATGATGTCTTTGAAGTGAGCTGCTAAGTCTAATAAAATATCCACTTAGCGAGTAGAGAAGTTAGCGGTCAGTTTATTTTCCATTATGTAGTTACCGCATGTTTCTACTATGACAAATTTTAAAAGAAAAAGAAGCATTGTTTGGTAGTCTTCTCATTTGAAATGAGCAATGGGTTCTATCGTAGTGAGCTCTTGCCAGAAATCACCACTAGCTAAACAGCGATTAACAATGGTGCACTGGGATGTAAGCTTTAGCACAGTCAACTTCTTACTGTGTTAGGCAAATGTCTCTAAAGGGTTTGTTTAACGAGACTGGTACACTCGGCCACTACTACCTCTGTTTCTCCATACCCTTTCTCTTCCAACATGGCTTTCTCTCCTTTCAGTTTTTATTCTCTTCCTCCTCTCTTCTTTACCTTCTATCTTCTGTCATATCAGTCTATTGTCATCTTTTTCCCTCTCTTTGCAGTGTACCTTCCCTGTGATGTTTTGAAAAATTGTAACAGAATATTCTTTTTTGGGATGTTAATTAAAACTACGAGACATGTCCGTAAAATAAGGTCTCCAATGCATTAGAGCCTTGAGGAACGCTATTCCTCGAGATCCGGCATCACTGGCATGTAGCTTGGTTTCCCCCCTTCAAATCCCCACCACAATGAACCCGTTGCAACTGTTATTCTTGGCTGGGCAGCCGTTTGTGATGGAGCTTCCTATCACTTCCACCACCAAGTGCGAGTTGTGTGCAGTGATCCATTTTTTGAATGCCAAGGGCACGACCTCCGCTGAAATTCATCGTCAGTTATGCAAAGTCTATGGGCCATAGTGTATGGACGTCAAAAACGTGCAAAAGTGGGTCAGAGAGTTCAAAGACAGATGTACAGATGTCCATGACAAACAGCGTTTTGGTCGGCTTTCGGTTTCAGCTGAAACAATTGCAAAAGTGGAGCAAGAAATGCTTAAGGATCGATGTGTGACAGTTTGTGAGCTGTGCAAACTTATCTCTGAAGTCAGTAAGACTACGATTGAGAAGATTTTGACCAAACATTTGCATTATTGCAAGGTGTTTGCGAAGTGGGTCTCCAAAATGCTCACCGAAGACCATAAATGGCAACGTGTTGAAGTGTTGATCTCCTGGCCCAGTTCGGATGGGACATTCTCACCCATCGATCACAATGGTGATTAAGTTGAAAAATAGCTGTATGTTCTGCCTTTCTATCAATGTAATATTCATTGAAAGTAAACATGTTTTCTATATTAAATAAAATTGGGGACCTTATTTTACAGACACGTCTCGTAAAATATAAGTAAAAGATTTAAAAACATGTCTCTTTATAGCACAAGGGACAAATCAATGATGTCTGTATTCCAACTTTTGTGCTGTAGTTTACATGAGCAATTGTATCTAGTTTGAAATTGGCAATAGTTGATTTGTAAGAAGTTTCTTAGGTTTATTTATTAGTATATTGCATTGAAAGTTCTTATTGTTACTTTTGATTTTATATTTATATATTTCATTGATTTTTAATTATGCAGTTTATTAATTCATATGACAGATCTTGTATGATTTTTGCCTTGAATTTTTTCCTTTTCTATCTAATGTATGAGCTATTTCATCACCTGTCACTCTATGGATAAAAATAAGCCACTGCAATATTATACTGTACCTGAGATTACATTTCTTTAACTTGTGGATTAGTCTGAATAGCACTTGGAATCTGATAAAGTTACAAAAGCATTTCAGTTATTTGTGCACATGTCTTTCATGGCCTGTGTCAATACTAGATGCAGTATAATCTGCGCTGTGGGCTGTGGTCTAATGGGCTCCTTCTTCCCAGATGTTTCGTCTGCAACTGTGACAGATATCTTCAGTGGCAGTAGCAAGGTCCAAGTACTCTGGTGGAAGTTTCAACATTAGACCATGGCCCAGAAGGCCGGATTATACTGTATCTAGTTTCTCTAGTTTCTATTGGACCATAGAGTTTTCAATATGTTTATCTCAAGAAGAAAGAAAAACAAATTTCATACTGTGCAAAATACTTATTGGGAGCATGGATTCCTCTCTTTGAGAAATGAACCAAGCTAAATCCAAAGTTTGGGATTAGTTTATCATTTTGGCCACTGTAGCTGCTGCTGTGTGATCTGGAGCATTTCCTGTTGAAAGAACACTTTTCTTGTGAGAATCTTGATCTTTTTCATTCAGTGCATGTTTCAAATGACCCATTATTGATGTGCAAAATTGAACAATTATATTTTTATTAAATTATAGACGAGTCATATTTTTTACACATCTGCTTCACTTTCGTACCTATTTTGAGGACATGTTTCACAAATCATCGCTTGCATCTACGGCTTTTTTTGCTTTTTGCCTTAATTCATGGGGATTATATCCTGGGAATTCAAAAATACAGTTCTATTGTCTTTCCAACTGATGGAATAATCTCGCTCTCTTGAATGTGTTCTAACTACTATTTGTCCATTGATTGCTACTTTCTCCAAAGTAATGGGCATCTATGTTTTATCCACAGTAAAATGTCTGTGCAAATCCTGTGGATTGTGATTAAACAATGTCAGTCTTTGTACTAAAATGTTCTTGTGCATGTTTCTGATCAGTAGTCAACATGTGAATATACATAGCATAAATACTAGACCAGCCACAGCCAACTCGCTTGCAGCGGTGCATGTGCTGGGCTGGAATCACTGTGTTGCTTAAGTTCGTGCTTTGCAGTAGTAACATTGGTTTGTCTGCCGTAGCAGTGGCAGTCTGTACTTCAGTGTCAGTTTGATATGGAAGGGCACTCATTAAAGTGAAGGCACCCACGCCGACTGATTATTTCAATCCCGAATGGGAAACTAAATACTTCTTCATGGAATGTAGCATGGGTGCTATTTGTTTAATTTTCCAGAAAAAACTGCAAGTGCTGAAATGACTTAATCTTCAGCAACATTTTAATACATTGCATGTTAATGATTATTCAGCCCTATAAAAGGAAGAACATACTGCAGAGATAGGAAAGCTCAGAGAAAAGATCACACTAGAGGAAGAAGAACAGGAAGAGGGTGATGGTGAAATGGCAGAAACCTCAGTTTATGTGAGTTATGAAATAGCACTAGAAATTGCCAGATCTTCTAGTAGTTTTTCTAATGGTCCAATTATTAAACGATGTATGCTTATAGCTGCAAGTAACTTCAACCCTGTCAGTGTTCACCAGTTCAAGAGAGTCAGTCTGTCACCTCATACTATTTCACGCAGAATTCAAGATCTGGCAGACGACATTTACGCACAACTTATTGAAAGAGCAAGAGAATTTGTTGCATTCTCTATTGTCATTTATGAGAGTATTGACTTACCAATTATGGCTCAATTATATATTTTTATTCTGGAGCTAATGAACATTTGCAAATTGTGGAGGAAATGCTATATCTGGTGCCAATAAAAGGCACAACAACAGTGAATTAGCTGATACTACAGAAACAGAGGAAGTTTGCTAGATTTCTACAAGAGATTTCCTAAATCAAGATTCCCTCGATTACATAGGCATGCGGCATCTATGATTGCAATGTCACATTCAACCTACGTATATGAATCCTCATTTTCAGCTATGAAACGCATTAAATACCCTCAGAGAGCCAACATCAGTAATCACAACTTGAAGTGTGCATTAAGGGTCCAGAGTTGTGTTTCACTGCCTCCAAATGTGGCAAATATTGTGAAAACCAAAGTATGTCAGAAGGTAAGAGTGTCTACTGAAAACTGAATGTATAAAATTCTTAATTGAAACATGTATATTCGTTTAATATGAAGTATTCTGTGTAATATTATCACTATAGAGTAAATATTATTTTGTATTTTTCAGTAGTCTCAGGATCAAAATTGTTCTAATTTCCACAAAGTACTGTTTTGTTCTCATAATTAAAAATATTGCTTTTATGTGTCATCATTTGTTTGTATAGGATTGAAGGTCTTGGGTTTTATCTATAATTTAATATCAAGTACCAGAGAGGTATTAAACCATGTATTATACAGTTTCTGGATTGTTCCTTCACTACTAACCTGTCCTTAGTTATTTAATGGTAACGTAAGTACAGATTACGGAATGCCACTGCACGAGGTGGTGATTGGCATATCTCCCTAGCACTCACCAGCAAAGACCAGGCACGCTGGCACCATGCGAACTGTATAGACACACTGTGCATGTCAGTTGGCGGAGCCTGTACTAGACAAAGAATGGATTTACATAAACCCAATGCTAGATTGACTTGTTTCCAGAAAGGACTATGTTATGAATGTGTCGGAATATTCAGTGTTCTTTCAAAATACTTAAAATTACTATCTTCTGGAAAAATGGATAAGTATAAATCTGCTCTTAAAAACTACCTATGCAGCAAGGCCTATTACTTAGTACAGTAATTTATGTATGATTGTTACAGTGTCCTCTATAATACATGGGATATAAATTATATGTATTTGGTTTAATGTATTGTTATATCCATAAACGAATGGTTGTCATATTTCCTTGGATGAGTAATTGTATAATATTATGTGTAGTAATAATGATTCTTAAAATGTTTTCCTCTTTCAGCCAAATGTTACATATGTTATATGTTTGGTGGTGATGATAAAAAAAAATGTTTTTATGTAAGGTGTTGGTGGTTAAAATGATTTATGTTGATTTGGTGAGGATTGTTTTCTGTATGATGTGTTTAGTGTCCTAGAGCGCTGCTTAGTGATTTGCTTTTGAAATCGATTTCCATTAGAAAGAAGAAAGAAGTATTAACATCAGTTTCTTAAGATAAGTGGAGCCTTAGTAGCAAATATTTATATTTATATTTGTGTAATATTTATTGCTTCACAGTAACTAGCTTCATTTTCTATGTAATGGTTCTAGTAATTTGATTAAAACAGCATACAAGAAGTGATCAGAAGGTTTTCAGAATGTGGCCATAAACACAACACTACTGTATGCTTTGATTTGTCTATTCTGCACTGCCACTCTCAAAATAGTCTCCATTGGAGTTGTTGCACTTGACCTAACACTACTGTATGCTTTGATTTGTCTATTCTGCACTGCCACTCTCAAAATGGTCTCCACTGGAGTTGTTACACTTGACCATGTTGGGGATGTCATCTTTAAGCCGTTCAGAGCCTTCAACGATTCACAATAGATAACATCAATGTCCTTAAAACAGTGTCCTCAGAGCCCATTTTAAGCTGTGAAAAAAGAAAAGGGTCTACTGGAACCAAATCTAAAATAGGTAGGATGGGGAACAATATTTCTTCTATGTTCATCCAAAAACTGGGAGACAGAAATAATTTTGTGAGCATGCAGGAACCAGTCACCACTCCTCCATTTCTTTAGCCATTTGCATTGCACACTCTCCTTTAACGTTTGCAACACTTGTTTGTTACACACTTGATTCCTTTTTAACCATGTAGCACAAATGTTATTATCATACTTCATTGAATGTCACTAAAAGAAATCATTGATTTCACTTAGGACTAAACTTGTCTGGCCAATTCAGGGCATGCAGATGAAGGACTCTTCCTTTGTGAAGATTATTGCTTAATTTCTGGATCATACCCTTAAATCCTCGTTCCATCACCACTAATAACTTTCTTCATAAACTATGAGTCATTTTGTGGCTGCTCTTTGAGATCTGTGAACGTTATCTCTCAGTTTTCCTTTTTCAAAGAAGATTGGCTACAAACTTTGCAGCAATTCTTCTTATTTCCAAGTCGTCTTTTAAAATGCTTTGAACAAGAATCCTAATGAGTCAGAAAGTTCTCTTGTTATAAGGTACCTATCATTTAATGCTATTTCCCTTACCTGATCGTTGTTTTGTCAATTTTGCTTTAATAGGGTCACTCCAAATAATTTGCATCTTTAACTGATGTCATGCCACTTTTAAATTTTGAAAACCACTGAAATGCTTGCGTTTTGGTCATTACTTCTTCCCCATCAGTTGTTAACATTTCACAGGTTTCTATTGTAGTTTTACCTAGTTTAAAGCAAAATTTTATCTTGATCTTTGCTCTTTGTAAACTCACACTTCCACAATACAGAAAAATTGCAGCAGTAGGTGCAAAATATTCCTTTATTCAGAGCTTCTAACTCTGTACAGCAACATGACAAAGTCATGTGACCGCTCATGTTATCAAGAAGAAATGCTGCATGTATAGTCTCCATAAGAAGTAAAAGACAGCTCAATGGCAACATTGTTGTCAAGCCATTCCGGAAACTTTTTGATCATACCTTGTATGTTTTAGATAAACCTAAAATGCTGAAGCTATTAAAAGTGAAGCAAATATAATTCAGTAAATTATAATAATTATTGATTAAACTTCACTTCGTCTTGTATGTTAATTAGGTGTGATCGGAGAAATTTAATAACAGTGACATCCAAATTAATTGAAAAAGCTGATAAGTATTTTTTTTCAATTATATATTAATTACATAAAAAATGAAGCCAGCTACAGTGAAGCAATAAATATTACACAAATACAACTATTTGTAATAAAAACTTCACTTATCATTAATTTACATCATTTTCTTAAGATAAGTGAAGCTTTTGTGGCAAATAGTTGTATTTGTGCAATATATTTCATTATATATATATATATATATATATATATATATATATATATAATTAAAACAGAATATAATATATAATTAATATATTTGATATGATATTTATTTATTTGTACAGTTTCCATAACAATTTCAGTACAATAAAATTTAACATAGAACATGCTGTACCTCCTATACACATACATAAAATTGCTGACCCTAAGATTTACTCGCTGACTCAGGTCCCCTGGCTATAAGTCTTTGGTTTTCCTGAGCAGCTTGATGTCATTTCTTATTGACCTTCGCTTCTTTTATCCTAATCCACTTTTCTCTTATCCTATATAAGAAATCTCGTATACATCTATTTTTCTTTTCTCCCATCTCCATTAGCATGCGTACCGCCAATATCTCTTTACTTACACTGTCCTATTTCTTATACCATATCTTATCTCCTGTAATTTGTTAACTCCTTACATTCTATCAGGTAGTGAACAGTGCTCTCTTCGTCTCCACAAAATTCACATATCCCTGGCTCATTGCTTCTCAACCCTTTTAAGTATAAACCAACCATGTTATGCCTTCTCTTCCAGTTATGCCACATGGATCTATATATTTTTCCCTACCGCATTCTATCTTTAATTGCTTATAAAATTTCAAAGATTTCTTTTCTTCTATACTTTGCCATATCTCTTGCCTATCTATGTCTTGTACTCTAGTTCTCTATTGGGAGAACACATTGAAGTCACACGATTAATTTGGGCCACAGTAATGTTTCTGATTTAGTTTCTAATACATATTTTGTTACATTTCTTCCAATGTGTGAGGAGTTGTCTCATAAACCTTGTGTTTTAGTTACCCCACAAGTAAAAATCACATATAGTTAGATTGGGGGAGCGAGAGGGCCATACTCCAGCACTAATCACTCGATCTTAAAACACTTGCCTAATTGTATTCACAGACTCCTCTGCTGTAATAGGCAGTAGCAGAATCTTATTGAAACCACCCATATGATTTCTCTTCTGTCAGTTCATGATCAAATGGGATCAAAATGTCATTTAAGTATCTCTTTGCATTTACAGTGTGCTAATAAAATATTGGACCAATATTATGCTAGATGCATAATCTAGCAGTAACAACACACAAAGCTCCAACTTCCCAATCATAATGAAGGATTTGTTCAATGCAATTTGGATTTTAGAGGCCCAGTACTGACTGTTAATGAGTGTTGACATGACCACAGAGGTGGAACTGCAGCTCATTGGAGAAGAACAGAAGTTGTGTATCAATAAAATTGTCATTCATTGATGAAAGAAACCATTTACAATAATGCACTCTTAATACTGGGTCACCTTGTTTTAAAGCAGGATACTTGTGCACTTATATGGTTTAAGTTTTAATAATTTAGTTGCTCTATGTACAGAAGACTCTGAAATTACCACCTGTTGTGTTAATTTTCAGATAGATTTGGTTTGTGAATGTTCAAAGTACGCCTATGTCATCTAACTTTTCCTTTGTTAACACTGTAAGTTTATGTTTTCATTGTTTGTTTGCCACAGAACCAGTTTTGAATTTCTTCACAATCTCATGAATTGCAAATCTGGATGGAGACACTTCACCACAGAACATTTGAATATACTCCATGCAAACATGGCTTGGTGATTCCTATATACAATACATTTTACACGTGACAATCATTGTTCTAGAGTCAAGTGCCTGTTTATGTGGGTGGACAGTACAATACTGCCGATTGGAATGCACATCTGTGCACAACGGCAGTAGGGGAATTCAGCAACTTCACAGGAGAGACACTGTGTGCTCTGTTAGGTTTTAATTAATCACAATTTATTGATATGTGTTTAAAACCTTTGCAAAAACAAATAAAATGTATATATCTTGATTTTTCTGGGAATAGCCTGTGAAGTGCTCTTCATTTGGAATCTTGTATAATTGTTAAATTGTAGGAGAGTAATCCAATTTATATCAAACAACTTTTTGTGATATTTATGAGATATTTTTGTTATTGGTGACTTTTCAAGTATGCATAGTGTTTACAAATAGTATTCATCTTTTCTTGTTATCAAGGAGTATGGAGTTTCAAAATTATCACAAAATTCATTTTTTAAAAATTCTTCTATCACATTAGCTTATTTTGCAACATCTATAACAAGTGTAATGAAAGTTTAGAATAACAGAAAGTAGACAGGAAGATAAGCTTTTATAAGAATATTTCGCTCTTATGTGAATAGAGAAAGTCATGCAAATGCAACAGAAATTGTTTTGAGGAAGGTATTAGTTAATCCACTAAGTTATAAAAAATTCATTGTTAATGAAGAGGACTTTGCAGGCTGTTCACAGAAAATTCAAGGTATGCATTTGTATTGTCATACAAAACTCTAACACTAAGAAATTTTAATCAGAATTGTTAAAGCCAGTTTTGAAAAATGTACAACAATTTAATTTTGCATTAAAGAGCTGCTTAGGGATTAGAGTAGTTTTCCTGAAACTTCTCATTGTATCCATTATGTAATATGTGATTTAAGCAGGTATGAAGTTTTCTATTTAATTCAACTAATCAAATTCTGTTTTGAGTTATGCCCTATTTTTGCTCTGAATTTCCTTCCTGTGCATGCCACCCACCTCTTTCTCTACCTCCCCTCCTCCTCTTCCTTCCTTCCTTTCTTCCTCTCTGCCTGTCCCCCTCTTCGTCCCTCGTGCTTTCCCTCTTCCAGTCCCTCTTGCTTTCTCTGCGTTTCCTCAGTTCAGGAAACACAAATTATGAATTTATGAACTTGTGGTAAAAACTTGCTGTAACACGTATACATTACTTCCTATACTTATACCAAGTGGAATAGCTCAGGAGTTTCATATGTGGCCCACATTCAGGAGGGCCGGGTTCGATTCCCGTGGCCACCCTACCTAACTCAGGTTTTTTTTTGGGGGGAGGGCGTTTTTCCAGGTTGCCAGGCAAATGCTGGTAGATTAATTAGATCCCCTGAATATCCTGTCATTTCTCATCTGGTGGTCTCTTTCAGACTAGAAAGTGTCGGCAGGAGTCTCAGTGCTGCATGGCAGGATGAGATCTTCCTAGTAAACGCTTCCTCCTCCAGTAGGATGGTCTCCAATCTCTGGGTCAGCCTAGTTGGCCAATTCACTACCTTGGTGGTAGGATGCCAGCTGTACTGGCCTACCAGGGAGTTTCCCATTGATCAATTGTAGGGATCCCACCCTCCCTTTGTATCACCTGGCTCGTCTTTCCTCCTGGGGATGCCCCACTTGGGGCACAGGCATAATAGATAAAGACTGGTCAAAGTGCCGAATACCCTCCGTAAGAATCTATCCTATCCTATTCTATCCTATTCTTATTGTAAGTAGGCAAGAAAAAACTTAATAAAAAAAGTTAAATGTATTATGCTTTTCTGGGTGCTTTTGTTTTTATAAAATGTAGAATATATCTAAGAAGAGTATAACTTATAACCTAATAGTGTTAAAACTTACTTTTAATTAATTGAAAATTAATTAAAAATAAAGGCATGTCCAGCATTAAATATTTTAAGACACATTCAAATTATAAAATTAAAGCAATTTTCATCTTTGTTATTTATTACTGTTCTATTTTATTTACAGATATTGATGGAAGAGCCTTTGTTTGATGTCCTGAGAACCAAGGAGCAACTAGGATATAACGTTTATCCATTAATGAGACATACCTTTGGTATCCTTGGATTCTCAGTAACTGTTAACTTCCAAATTACAAAACATAGGTGTGTTTTTATTTATTTAAATTCAGTATATGGGTAGTAATAATCAAATTGAATGTGTATAAATTTTGGTTTGAAACTAAATATTCCATCAACTACTATGCATCCTTTGAGATGATGTATGGAATAATAATTATATGAATGACTTTGGAACCTTTTGGTGCATAAGTTAAATGTTCTATGCTGCAGAACAATGCAAAATTTTAAACTAGGCACATACCTTTCCTTGGATATTAAACTGGACCTACCAGGAACTGCATCTATGTTGAGGTGTTGAAATTTACAATTGACTCACTGCAGAATTAACAGTGGTTACATAGGCAGGGATCCCTTTATATGCTGAATAAAATATCTTAAACTTTTTAGTAAAATGGGATTCAGTATTCCCTTGCATAGAAGGAATAAAATTCAGATAGAGCAATATAAAACAGCTGTTGTAGTGCAGTATGTTAGTATTTCTACTACCATAAACATGGGAAAGCATAAATTGAATATACAGTTTTAGTTAATTGATGGAAATTAATCATTTCTTCACACTAGCTCTATATAGGCTAAGGTTTTTGATAGATAGAGTCAACATGAAAATTTCAATGGCATTGCTGGGATTTGAACTATGGATCTCATAGTTTCCGTCCATTCACTCTAACCCATTGAGCTACCATGGCCAACTTGCCGTCATGACATTAAATTCTCCATTTGCCTCGTCTATTTCCCGGGTAAACCACTAGGAGCTCTCGTATTCAAGATACTCCGTTTGTGGCGACTTACTATCATAAGTACTTGAGTCCCAGGCTTCATCATTTAACTCTTATTATTTTAGTTAATTGACGGAAATTAATCATTTCTTCACACTAGCCATATATAGGCTAAGGTTTTTGATAGAGTCAAAATGAAAAATTCATTGCCATGGCCGGGATATGAACCAGCCGCTCTAACCCTCTAACGAGAGCCCCTAGTTGTTTACTGGGGAATTATACGAGTCAAATGGAGAATTTAATGTCATGACGGCAAGTTGGCCATGGTAGCTCAATGGGTTAGAGCGACTGGTTGGAAACCAGGAGATCTGTGGTTTAAATCCCAGCCATGGCATTGAATTTTTCAAGTTGACTCTATCTATGAATATACAGTGTTAATCAAACCACCTGTGACAATAATTGATTTTGAAAAGTATGGCACTAACATTTTTGAGATAAAAGTGTTTATAACTAAAGCATGAGTAAACTTCCACTTCAGTTTCATGGAGTTTTATTAATTCATACTCTAGGAGAAAAGCATATGTTCATTTCTGTGTGGCTAAGCTGCCGTTGTCCAGTTACTTGTACACAAGCAGCAAGTTAAGCACTTATCTAGTCAAATGGCTAAGGACTATGATACATTGAAACACAAAATTAATATAATTTTGAGTCAAACTAGTACCCCATGCTCTATATATTGCTAGTGTTTACCTAGAAAGTATTTCATTAGGACCTCCCTAACAACCTCAGCTAATGTCAACTGTTGAATTTTGATTTGAACTCCTTGGAGCGATAGGGGCATCTCTGTTGGTATCTTGATGAACTTGAAGTTTGATTTGTCTTCAAAGGTAGTGTCTGAATTTAACAGTTTTTCTTCATATTTCTTTATGAATAACTTTTCTCTTGTGATTAAAGCAGTTGAACCTTCTACACTATAATATGGATTTCTTGTTCTATATTGTAATTCTCATTCCAAAAATGGTATGCTGGTGCCGATTTGTCTATTTTTTTTGTTCTTGATGTTTCTAAAATGCTCCTTAAGCATAGTGTTCAAATTCCTTTTAGTTTTGCCATTGTAAAAGTTATGACAGTCTTTGCGATTTATCCTATACACACTTGAGTTATTGTCTGTGAGACTTTCTGTTTCGTACTATGTGATTTCAAAAGCTGTTGTGCACTGAATTTATTCTTGGAGCTAGGGTGATGTGTTCTTTGAAGACATTTTGGAAAAGGTATGTAGCTCTGGGATGGTATGTAAATGTTCTGTATGAAAATTTATTACTGATTGTTTGTTTGCACCACTGTTGTCTTTTGGATTTATCAGTTTTCCCTTTGACCAATTCAGCACTGAATGCGTTGTGTTCTGCTTTGTGAACTATACGCTTGTGCTCTTTTGAGATATTCCATCTTATTTAAGGGGACATTGACTAGCCTGTAAGTTAAACTGTTGATAACAGCATGCTTGTGTTATCCTGTAACCATTTTATTTTATGAAGTTTTCTATGTGTGTTTCTTTCCTATATGTGCCAAATTCAGTTTTAAATGTTTTCCATTTAATTTCAAGCCTAAGAAAGAGGTTTTGTTGTTTTTCTCTTTTTATATAGAAAATTTTACTGTAGAGTTCTGTAAATTAAGTGGTCTTAACACATCATCCACCTGTTTCTCACTTGCTATCGCATAAGTGTCATCTAACAGAGATGCTCCTATAGGCCTCCAAGGAGTTCACTAAATCAAAATCCAACAGTTAACATTAGGAAGGTCCTAACGAAATGAATTATAGGTAAATACTAGCAATATATGGAGCATGGAGTACCAGTTTGACTCAAAATTATATTAATTCACTTGTCTAGTACAAACTAGTACATTTCACATAATTGTAGCTATTATCAAATTGCCAGATCCAAAGGGCTTTTCAGGTGAAGGAGCTTAGTTATTGCAATTTCTTTCTTGGAAGTGTTGAAAATAGTGTTGTTATGATGAATTAAGTTTAAAGGGAGTCGATTAATGACATTAAACAACACTTACTGTTTTTTTCAAACTCTCTGAAACATTATTAAATTTTAGATGAGTCGCATTTTTTAACACATCTGCTTCACTTTCGTACCTATTTTGAGGACATGTTTCGCAAATCTTCGCTTGCATCTACGGCTCTTGTGCGACTGACGCTAGATCCAGCGGTGTGGGTAATTCAAAGAAAAAAAAAGAAAAAAAAAACAAAGAAAAAATGTTAGAGTTACTACAACAAAAAGAATTCCAGGAAATAGATTCTAATCCACTCAACCGATGCATAAAAGATGTACAAAAAACCATCATTAATAGTAAAATTTTAACAACTACAGAACAAAAAACTATCAAACCAGACAACCCTACCCTTACAAGAATATATGGTTTGCCTAAAATACACAAACCCAACATACCCATGAGACCCATTGTAAATAATATAAACACTCCTACTTACCTTCTGGCAAAATGGCTAACCAAAAAATTTCAGTCCTTTCCACAATTCCATACTCTGAGTATAAAACACTCTTTAGACCTGGTAGAAAAAATTCAAAATCTTAAACTAAAACATCATGACACTTTAGTATCCTTTGATGTCCGCTCCCTCTTCCCTAGCATTCCATTAGACAAACTTTTGATTCAACTGAAAAAATGGCTAAATTCTATAAACCTGGATGCCAATGCAATAGAAGAATATGTGACAATGACTGAATTATGTATACATCAAAATTATTTTGTCTTCGATGGAAAATATTACAAACAAATTTCAGGACTAGCTATGGGAAGCCCGCTATCACCATTTTTGGCCAATCTATACATGAGCTTTTTCGAAACACATATTACTAAAGCCTTCCCTCATATGTTTAAAACATGGTACAGATACGTAGACGACATCTTTGCAATAGTGCCCTACAAACTAATAGATGATGCTTTGAAACTACTCAACCTGCAAGAACCCAGCATACAATTCACAGTAGAAACTGAAGAGGACTGTACTCTACCTTTTTTAGACCTTAAAATCAAAAAAGGCAATGAAAAACTAGAATTTGGCATTCATAGAAAAGCAACACACACAGATAATTACATCAAAGCAAATAGTTTCAACCCAATTCCACACAAACATGAAACCATCAACAGTCTGACACACAGATTAGTAAATCTACCTCTCAGCCAGCAAGAATATCAAAACGAATACCATCAAATCTTAAAAACTGCAATTAAAAATGGATATGGAAAAAACCTTGTAGATAAAAAACTAAAATTATTCAAACTTCAAAAGAAATTAAAACAGATCACAGCTCTCACACCAATAAAACAAGAAACTAGATTTGCTAAATTTACTTACCACCCCTGGGCCACAAAAAAGTTCCAAAAAATATTCAAGAAATACAATATAACATTGGCACCAAAAAACAATTACAACATTAAAAACCTACTTCACAGTAATAATACTGATAAGATAAAACCAGAGGAAAAGTCAGGCATTTACAAAATTAAGTGTAAAGACTGTGAAAAAATTTACATAGGAAGGACAAAAAGGAACATAGGCACTAGAAAGAAAGAACACTTCAGGCACTTAAGATACAAAACTATTGATAAGTCCGCAATAGCAGCTCATTTCTGGTCTGAAAATCATGAAATTGAAGATAGCACAGAATTACTAAAATACGTACAAAAACATAGTGAACTCGTCATATGGGAGAGGATATACATAGAAAAACATAAAAACCAACTAATGAACTTTGAAATCCCGCTAGAAGAGAATCCCACATTTCAGTTCATCACTAAATAAACAGATGGCAGCAACAACCCCAGAATTACCCACACCGCTGGATCTAGCGTCAGTCGCACAAGAGCCGTAGATGCAAGCGAAGATTTGCGAAACATGTCCTCAAAATAGGTACGAAAGTGAAGCAGATGTGTTAAAAAATGCGACTCATCTAAAATTTAATAATTTTTCGCTTCACTGTGGTGTTCCAATACAGTTGAATCTCGATATATCTCTGAAACATATCGAGATTCAACTGTATTGGAACACCACAGTGAAGCGAAAAATTATTAAATTTTAGATGAGTCACATTTTTTACACATCTGCTTCACTTTCGTACCTATTTTGAGGACATGTTTCGCAAATCTTCGTTTGCATCTACGGCTCTTGTGTGACTGACGCTAGATCCAGCGGTGTGGGTAATTCAGGGGTTGTTGCTGCCATCTGTTGATTTAGTGATGAACTGAAATGTGGGATTCTCTTCTAGCGGGATTTCAAAGTTCATTAGTTGGTTTTTATGTTTTTCTATGTATATCCTCTCCCATATGACGAGTTCACTATGTTTTTGTACGTATTTTAGTAATTCTGTGCTATCTTCAATTTCATGATTTTCAGACCAGAAATGAGCTGCTATTGCGGACTTATCAATATTTTTGTATCTTAAGTGCCTGAAGTGTTCTTTCTTTCTAGTGCCTATGTTCCTTTTTGTCCTGCCTATGTAAATTTTTTCACAGTCTTTACACTTAATTTTGTAAATGCCTGACTTTTCCTCTGGTTTTATCTTATCAGTATTATTACTGTGAAGTAGGTTTTTAATGTTGTAATTGTTTTTTGGTGCCAATGTTATATTGTATTTCTTGAATATTTTTTGGAACTTTTTTGTGGCCCAGGGGTGGTAAGTAAATTTAGCAAATCTAGTTTCTTGTTTTATTGGTGTGAGAGCTGTGATCTGTTTTAATTTCTTTTGAAGTTTGAATAATTTTAGTTTTTTATCTACAAGGTTTTTTCCATATCCATTTTTAATTGCAGTTTTTAAGATTTGATGGTATTTGTTTTGATATTCTTGCTGGCTGAGAGGTAGATTTACTAATCTGTGTGTCAGACTGTTGATGGTTTCATGTTTGTGTGGAATTGGGTTGAAACTATTTGCTTTGATGTAATTATCTGTGTGTGTTGCTTTTCTATGAATGCCAAATTCTAGTTTTTCATTGCCTTTTTTGAATTTAAGGTCTAAAAAAGGTTGAGTACAGTCCTCTTCAGTTTCTACTGTGAATTGTATGCTGGGTTCTTGAAGGTTGAGTAGTTTCAAAGCATCATCTATTAGTTTGTAGGGCACTATTGCAAAGATGTCGTCTACGTATCTGTACCATGTTTTAAACATATGAGGGAAGGCTTTAGTAATATGTGTTTCGAAAAAGCTCATGTATAGATTGGCCAAAAATGGTGATAGCGGGCTTCCCATAGCTAGTCCTGAAATTTGTTTGTAATATTTTCCATCGAAGACAAAATAATTTTGATGTATACATAATTCAGTCAGTGCCACATATTCTTCTATTGCATTGGCATCCAGGTTTATAGAATTTAGCCATTTTTTCAGTTGAATCAAAAGTTCGTCTAATGGAATGCTAGGGAAGAGGGAGCGGACATCAAAGGATACTAAAGTGTCATGATGTTTTAGTTTAAGATTTTGAATTTTTTCTACCAGGTCTAAAGAGTTTTTTATACTCAGAGTATGGAATTGTGGAAAGGACTGAAATTTTTTGGTTAGCCATTTTGCCAGAAGGTAAGTAGGAGTGTTTATATTATTTACAATGGGTCTCATGGGTATGTTGGGTTTGTGTATTTTAGGCAAACCAAATATTCTTGCAAGGGTAGGGTTGTCTGGTTTGATAGTTTTTTGTTCTGTAGTTGTTAAAATTTTACTATTAATGATGGTTTTTTGTACATCTTTTATGCATCGGTTGAGTGGATTAGAATCTATTTCCTGGAATTCTTTTTGTTGTAGTAACTCTAACATTTTTTCTTTGTATGTAGCTGTATCTAAGATTACTATTTTGTTCCCTTTATCAGCCCTTGAGAAGATTACATCCTTTTTCCTTAAAGATTTAATTATCTGAATTTGTTTCAAATGTTTTATTGGCTTTTTATTTATTAAGTTTTCCAATATAGGAGCTGATTTTTTTCTAATTATATTTTTGTCCATGGTTTCCAAGCCTTCTACTGCTAATTCTATGTCTGCAATGAATTCATCCCGGTTGCTGGAGTATGTTAGACATGTTTTTAGGCCTTGGTTAAGTACATCTTTTTCTTTTTCCCAAGGCATAAAAACATGTATAACATACTCCAGCAACCCGGATGAATTCATTGCAGACATAGAATTAGCAGTAGAAGGCTTGGAAACCATGGACAAAAATATAATTAGAAAAAAATCAGCTCCTATATTGGAAAACTTAATAAATTAAAAGCCAATAAAACATTTGAAACAAATTCAGATAATTAAATCATTAAGGAAAAAGGATGTAATCTTCTCAAGGGCTCATAAAGGGAACAAAATAGTAATCTTAGATACAGCTACATACAAAGAAAAAATGTTAGTTACTACAACAAAAAGAATTCCAGGAAATAGATTCTAATCCACTCAACCGATGCATAAAAGATGTACAAAAAACCATCATTAATAGTAAAATTTTAACAACTACAGAACAAAAAACTATCAAACCAGACAACCCTACCCTTGCAAGAATATATGATTTGCCTAAAATACACAAACCCAACATACCCATGAGACCCATTGTAAATAATATAAACACTCCTACTTACCTTCTGGCAAAATGGCTAACCAAAAAATTTCAGTCCTTTCCACAATTCCATACTCTGAGTATAAAAAACTCTTTAGACCTGGTAGAAAAAATTCAAAATCTTAAACTAAAACATCATGACACTTTAGTATCCTTTGATGTCCGCTCCCTCTTCCCTAGCATTCCATTAGACAAACTTTTGATTCAACTGAAAAACTGGCTAAATTCTTTAAACCTGGATGCCAATGCAATAGAAGAATATGTGACAATGACTGAATTATGTATACATCAAAATTATTTTGTCTTCGATGGAAAATATTACAAACAAATTTCAGGACTAGCTATGGGAAGCCCGCTATCACCATTTTTGGCCAATCTATACATGAGCTTTTTCGAAACACATATTACTAAAGCCTTCCCTCATATGTTTAAAACATGGTACAGATATGTAGACGACATCTTTGCAATAGTGCCCTACAAACTAATAGATGATGCTTTGAAACTACTCAACCTGCAAGAACCCAGCATACAATTCACAGTAGAAACTGAAGAGGACTGTACTCTACCTTTTTTAGACCTTAAAATCAAAAAAGGCAATGAAAAACTAGAATTTGGCATTCATAGAAAAGCAACACACACAGATAATTACATCAAAGCAAATAGTTTCAACCCAATTCCACACAAACATGAAACCATCAACAGTCTGACACACAGATTAGTAAATCTACCTCTCAGCCAGCAAGAATATCAAAACAAATACCATCAAATCTTAAAAACTGCAATTAAAAATGGATATGGAAAAAACCTTGTAGATAAAAAACTAAAATTATTCAAACTTCAAAAGAAATTAAAACAGATCACAGCTCTCACACCAATAAAACAAGAAACTAGATTTGCTAAATTTACTTACCACCCCTGGGCCACAAAAAAGTTCCAAAAAATATTCAAGAAATACAATATAACATTGGCACCAAAAAACAATTACAACATTAAAAACCTACTTCACAGTAATAATACTGATAAGATAAAACCAGAGGAAAAGTCAGGCATTTACAAAATTAAGTGTAAAGACTGTGAAAAAATTTACATAGGAAGGACAAAAAGGAACATAGGCACTAGAAAGAAAGAACACTTCAGGCACTTAAGATACAAAACTATTGATAAGTCCGCAATAGCAGCTCATTTCTGGTCTGAAAATCATGAAATTGAAGATAGCACAGAATTACTAAAATACGTACAAAAACATAGTGAACTCGTCATATGCGAGAGGATATACCTAGAAAAACATAAAAACCAACTAATGAACTTTGAAATCCCGCTAGAAGAGAATCCCACATTTCAGTTCATCACTAAATCAACAGATGGCAGCAACAACCCCAGAATTACCCACACCGCTGGATCTAGCGTCAGTCGCACAAGAGCCGTAGATGCAAGCGAAGATTTGCGAAACATGTCCTCAAAATAGGTACGAAAGTGAAGCAGATGTGTTAAAAAATGCGACTCATCTAAAATTTAATAATTTTTCGCTTCACTGTGGTGTTCCAATACAGTTGAATCTCGATATATCTCTGAAACATATCGAGATTCAACTGTATTGGAACACCACAGTGAAGCGAAAAATTATTAAATTTTAGATGAGTCACATTTTTTACACATCTGCTTCACTTTCGTACCTATTTTGAGGACATGTTTCGCAAATCTTCGCTTGCATCTACGGCTCTTGTGTGACTGACCCTAGATCCAGCGGTGTGGTTAATTCAGGGGTTGTTGCTGCCATCTGTTGATTTAGTGATGAACTGAAATGTGGGATTCTCTTCTAGCGGGATTTCAAAGTTCATTAGTTGGTTTTTATGTTTTTCTATGTATATCCTCTCCCATATGACGAGTTCACTATGTTTTTGTACGTATTTTAGTAATTCTGTGCTATCTTCAATTTCATGATTTTCAGACCAGAAATGAGCTGCTATTGCGGACTTATCAATATTTTTGTATCTTAAGTGCCTGAAGTGTTCTTTCTTTCTAGTGCCTATGTTCCTTTTTGTCCTGCCTATGTAAATTTTTTCACAGTCTTTACACTTAATTTTGTAAATGCCTGACTTTTCCTCTGGTTTTATCTTATCAGTATTATTACTGTGAAGTAGGTATTTAATGTTGTAATTGTTTTTTGGTGCCAATGTTATATTGTATTTCTTGAATATTTTTTGGAACTTTTTTGTGGCCCAGGGGTGGTAAGTAAATTTAGCAAATCTAGTTTCTTGTTTTATTGGTGTGAGAGCTGTGATCTGTTTTAATTTCTTTTGAAGTTTGAATAATTTTAGTTTTTTATCTACAAGGTTTTTTCCATATCCATTTTTAATTGCAGTTTTTAAGATTTGATGGTATTCGTTTTGATATTCTTGCTGGCTGAGAGGTAGATTTACTAATCTGTGTGTCAGACTGTTGATGGTTTCATGTTTGTGTGGAATTGGGTTGAAACTATTTGCTTTGATGTAATTATCTGTGTGTGTTGCTTTTCTCTGAATGCCAAATTCTAGTTTTTCATTGCCTTTTTTGATTTTAAGGTCTAAAAAAGGTAGAGTACAGTCCTCTTCAGTTTCTACTGTGAATTGTATGCTGGGTTCTTGTAGGTTGAGTAGTTTCAAAGCATCATCTATTAGTTTGTAGGGCACTATTGCAAAGATGTCGTCTACGTATCTGTACCATGTTTTAAACATATGAGGGAAGGCTTTAGTAACATGTGTTTCGAAAAAGCTCATGTATAGATTGGCCAAAAATGGTGATAGCGGGCTTCCCATAGCTAGTCCTGAAATTTGTTTGTAATATTTTCCATCGAAGACAAAATAATTTTGATGTATACATAATTCAGTCAGTGCCACATATTCTTCTATTGCATTGGCATCCAGGTTTATAGAATTTAGCAATTTTTTCAGTTGAATCAAAAGTTCGTCTAATGGAATGCTAGGGAAGAGGGAGCGGACATCAAAGGATACTAAAGTGTCATGATGTTTTAGTTTAAGATTTTGAATTTTTTCTACCAGGTCTAAAGAGTTTTTTATACTCAGAGTATGGAATTGTGGAAAGGACTGAAATTTTTTGGTTAGCCATTTTGCCAGAAGGTAAGTAGGAGTGTTTATATTATTTACAATGGGTCTCATGGGTATGTTGGGTTTGTGTATTTTAGGCAAACCATATATTCTTGCAAGGGTAGGGTTGTCTGGTTTGATAGTTTTTTGTTCTGTAGTTGTTAAAATTTTACTATTAATGATGGTTTTTTGTACATCTTTTATGCATCGGTTGAGTGGATTAGAATCTATTTCCTGGAATTCTTTTTGTTGTAGTAACTCTAACATTTTTTCTTTGTATGTAGCTGTATCTAAGATTACTATTTTGTTCCCTTTATCAGCCCTTGAGAAGATTACATCCTTTTTCCTTAAAGATTTAATTATCTGAATTTGTTTCAAATGTTTTATTGGCTTTTTATTTATTAAGTTTTCCAATATAGGAGCTGATTTTTTTCTAATTATATTTTTGTCCATGGTTTCCAAGCCTTCTACTGCTAATTCTATGTCTGCAATGAATTCATCCGGGTTCTGGAGTATGTTATACATGTTTTTATGCCTTGGGAAAAAGAAAAAGATGTACTTAACCAAGGCCTAAAAACATGTATAACATACTCCAGCAACCCGGATGAATTCATTGCAGACATAGAATTAGCAGTAGAAGGCTTGGAAACCATGGACAAAAATATAATTAGAAAAAAATCAGCTCCTATATTGGAAAACTTAATAAATAAAAAGCCAATAAAACATTTGAAACAAATTCAGATAATTAAATCTTTAAGGAAAAAGGATGTAATCTTCTCAAGGGCTGATAAAGGGAACAAAATAGTAATCTTAGATACAGCTACATACAAAGAAAAAATGTTAGAGTTACTACAACAAAAAGAATTCCAGGAAATAGATTCTAATCCACTCAACCGATGCATAAAAGATGTACAAAAAACCATCATTAATAGTAAAATTTTAACAACTACAGAACAAAAAACTATCAAACCAGACAACCCTACCCTTGCAAGAATATATGGTTTGCCTAAAATACACAAACCCAACATACCCATGAGACCCATTGTAAATAATATAAACACTCCTACTTACCTTCTGGCAAAATGGCTAACCAAAAAATTTCAGTCCTTTCCACAATTCCATACTCTGAGTATAAAAAACTCTTTAGAGCTGGTAGAAAAAATTCAAAATCTTAAACTAAAACATCATGACACTTTAGTATCCTTTGATGTCCGCTCCCTCTTCCCTAGCATTCCATTAGACGAACTTTTGATTCAACTGAAAAAATGGCTAAATTCTATAAACCTGGATGCCAATGCAATAGAAGAATATGTGGCACTGACTGAATTATGTATACATCAAAATTATTTTGTCTTCGATGGAAAATATTACAAACAAATTTCAGGACTAGCTATGGGAAGCCCGCTATCACCATTTTTGGCCAATCTATACATGAGCTTTTTCGAAACACATATTACTAAAGCCTTCCCTCATATGTTTAAAACATGGTACAGATACGTAGACGACATCTTTGCAATAGTGCCCTACAAACTAATAGATGATGCTTTGAAACTACTCAACCTACAAGATCCCAGCATGCAATTCACAGTAGAAACTGAAGAGGACTTTACTCTACCTTTTTTAGACCTTAAAATCAAGAAAGGCAATGAAAAACTAGAATTTGGCATTCATAGAAAAGCAACACACACAGATAATTACATCAAAGCAAATAGTTTCAACCCAATTCCACACAAACATGCAACCATCAACAGTCTGACACACAGATTAGTAAATCTACCGCTCAGCCAGCAAGAATATCAAAACGAATACCATCAAATCTTAAAAACTGCAATTAAAAATGGATATGGAAAAAACCTTGTAGATAAAAAACTAAAATTATTCAAACTTCAAAAGAAATTAAAACAGATCACAGCTCTCATACCAATAAAACAAGAAACTAGATTTGCTAAATTTACTTACCACCCCGAGGCCACAAAAAAGTTCCAAAAAATATTCAAGAAATACAATATAACATTGGCACCAAAAAACAATTACAACATTAAAAACCTACTTCACAGTAATAATACTGATAAGATAAAACCAGAGGAAAAGTCAGGCATTTACAAAATTAAGTGTAAAGACTGTGAAAAAATTTACATAGGAAGGACAAAAAGGAACATAGGCACTAGAAAGAAAGATCACTTCAGGCACTTAAGATACAAAAATATTGATAAGTCTGCAATAGCAGCTCATTTCTGGTCTGAAAATCATGAAATTGAAGATAGCACAGAATTACTAAAATACGTACAAAAACATAGTGAACTCGTCATATGGGAGAGGATATACATAGAAAAACATAAAAACCAACTAATGAACTTTGAAATCCCGCTAGAAGAGAATCCCACATTTCAGTTCATCACTAAATCAACAGATGGCAGCAACAACCCCAGAATTACCCACACCGCTGGATCTAGCGTCAGTCGCACAAGAGCCGTAGATGCAAACGAAGATTTGCGAAACATGTCCTCAAAATAGGTACGAAATTGAAGCAGATGTGTAAAAAATGCAACTCATCTAAAATTTAATAATCTCTGAAACATGTTTAAGAAAAAGAGAGAAAAAAGTAAGTGTTGTTTAGTGTCACTAATCGACTCCCTTTAAACTTATTTTAAGCTTAGTTATTGTTAAGGAACTGCAAATATTTTCTGTTTGTCTTAAAACTCCCCTTCTGCCATTTTTCCATTTATCCATAGTTGAAAATGTCTGATGTGAGCTAGTTTTCCTTGCTTATGTACTACTCTTTTTTGTTCTATTAAGCATTTCAGCAGTTTTCTTTGCTAACAAGTTAAATCCTTGTTGATAATAGATACCCATTCCTCTCTCTCTCTGTCATTTTCTGTCTTGCCTTATCATATGCTGCAAACAGTTGTGTGCTTATAAATTGTACTAGTATATTTCTTGTTCCTCTTCTGTTACTGAATCAGGAGGCTAATCTTCTTCCTAAAAGTTCCCATATCTCTCTTGCATTGCTTCGAGATTTTTTTCTCAATTCTTTAATTACCAAATTGAACCATCTGCTCTTATCTTCCAGCTTTTCCACTTTTTCATACTCTTATTCTTCATCTTCTCTACCTTTCTATGAATCTCATCTTTTACAGTCTCTTCTGTGCCTTTACTTTGTTCCAATAATCTTTGCAGTTCTAACAATTCTTTTGTGTTGTCCATTGTTTTCTGACTACCATGTTCCTTTATTCCCATTTATCCTTAGTTGAAAATTTCTGATGTTAGCTAGTTTTCCTTGCTTAAGTGCCAATCTTTTTTGTTTTATTAGGCATTTCAGCCATTATCTTTGCTTACAAGATAGACCCTTGTTGATATAGACACCCATTCCTCTCTCTCTCTTTCTGTCATTTTCTATCTTGCCATATTATATGCTGCAAATGGTTGTGTCCTTTAATAAAATTGTCTCATACATAAAAAGCAAAATATATTTAGTGAAAGAAATAACCAATGCTCAATAATGAGTTGAGCATTTAGGAGAAAGTTTATAAAAAAGAAACATTAGAACTCATGAATTTTGATATCTCAAAAGATGTTCCAAGCTTCCTAAAACCAACACCAAATCTACTTCTGAATAGCTCCATAGATCTGGCAGTCAATACTGGCAAAATATATACCTGTTAAATACTAGGTAAGTGGAGCAGGTAAAGAATTCAACTAAGTCTTAAGTGAAAATAATTACTCATTGTCTATGAATGTTTGGCTTTCTTTGCAGCCCTGATCATATTGATGACAGAATAGAGGCTTTTCTTAAAAATTTTGCTACGGAATTAATGAAGATGCCTAAGAAAGAATTCGAGGAAGTGCGAGATTCACTTGTAAAGTTGAAACAGCTTACTGATATAGAATTGCTAGAAGAAGTGAACCGCAACTGGTCTGAAATAACATCAGATGATTATATGTTTGACAGGGTAGAAAAGGAGGTAAATAAATATACATGTTAGTTAGTTAGTTTTTATTCATCCTTTTGATCATATTTCATGATATAGGACACGTCAAGAACTTTAATAGAACTGTTGTGAAATAAACAGTGAAGCGAATTTTAGCAATTACCTAATTGTTATTTTTGTTCACTTGGTTTTTCATATTACGGTGCATATTTTTACAATTTTTCATGCATATTTTAGTATTTTATTTTACATACAAATCTGAGTTCTGGTGACACTTAAATGTTTAAGAAATGTGTGCTATATGTTAGCCTTTAAATTCCAAACTGTTTCTATGCAATCATCAGAAACAGCTGAAAAACCAACAGGACTTAAAAAGAATGGCAGTATTGAATGAATCAAAAATTGATAATATGTATTTCAGAAATGGCTTATGCCAGAAAATGTTATTTGAAATAACATTTTAAAGAGATCTAAATCGTTTTAGTGGTCCCTTCTCGTTGATTTCTTAATGTTTACCACCTTTATACAGTGCTGTTAATTTAAGAATTGAAGCCTGCGACAGTTGCTATTCTGCTGCAGTCACCCACTTGCTCGCCATACTTGGGAAACTCACGGAACTAAAAACAACGTAACTTGCTTACTGTGCTATATTAATTACAGAAGTTGGTACTCACCCTAATTACAATAGCTGCCGTAAATGCTGTCCATTTCGTGCTATACACAAGTCATACCATTGTAAAAAACTTGCATTCCTTTCATCAATTCCATTGCACCAATCTTACCCATTTCCCTACAAATGTTTTCTTTAAGTTCATCTAAGGTATGTGGATTATTTGCTTACATTTTACCATAAATAAAAATCTAATAAATAATAAATAATAAAATAATAAATAATAATCTCCCCAGAAATAAAAATCTAATGGTGTCAGATCAGGGGAACGGGCCAGCCATAGTTCGCTGCTTGAAATCTTATTGCTAATAATATGGCGGAGCTCTGTGATGGATGCCCCAGCAGTATGCGCGGTCGCATTATCCTGCTGTAAATATGCATTTAATCTTTCAGAATATGTCAGTTCGTCACACAAGAAAACATTCTTAGGGAAATTGGTAAGATTTTGCAGTGGAATTGAAAGGAATGCAAGTTTTTTATAACAGTGTGGCTTGTGTATAGTACAAAATGGACAGCACTTATAGCAGCTATTGTAATTAGGAGGAGTACCAACTTCTGTAATTAATATAACACAGTAAGTTACGTTGTTTTTAGTTCCACAAGTTAAAACTTCCAAGTATTGGCGAGCAAGTGGGTGAACTGTCACGGGCATCGATTCTTAAACTAACAGCACTGTACAAGATTATACAAAATCACTTCTAAATGAAGAGGACTTCCTACATTATTCGCAGAGAATTCAAAATATACATTTCATTTATTGTGTAAATATCTTTAATATAGTTTTTTAAATCAAACCGTTAGCCATTTTTTAGAAAATCAATAATGTTAAAAAATGCCCTATCAAAAAGTGTAGTTTGGATTATGGTATCTATTTTCCTGAAAATTATGTTGCATCTTTCTAAGGTACTGAACTTAAATGCAAATTTGGTATTTATCATTTTGTTTTATAGTTATGCTATTCACTGACACACACTGCACCTTTTTCTAAAAGTGCCGTTTTATAGATTCAATAGGCCTCAAAATATTTATTTCTGGTGAAATCCTAGTATTAAATTTTTGGTTGGATTGCAGTACTTTCTCTGCTTGCTATCTATATGGTAAATAAAATAGAAAAGAACTTTAAAGAATGTTGAATAAGAATGTATTTTAAACCCACTAACTAAAAGGGGTTGAAAGCATAAATGTTTTGCATTAAGGATATGAAATGTTAAGTACTTGTTTTCAAATATACAATAGGCACAACAAGCTCAAAAAGCTCAACATGCAGAAAGTATGAATTAGTTAGACATTTGAGGCAATTCCAATACTCATAGTTACAAGGATTGTCTTAGTAGATGGCCAAATATGCTTTAGTTATTGTGTGCCTAATCACTCAATGTATAATATTGAAAGAAGCGTAGAGACAGTGAAGCACAACTTAGCACAAAAGTGAATCAAGAAGATATTGACACACTGCTTCACTCACACTGTTTTTTCACAGGACATGTTTCAAGAGCTTTTGCTCTCATCATCAGTTGGAACTCGACTATTACAAATTGTAGTGATTTCCTCTTTCTCCATGTCGTCGATAGATAGCATGATATACTTGTCAAAGATGTCCGGTGGTGGAATTTCAAAATTCATGACTTGAAACAGGAACTTTGGTCCTCGGATCAGTTATTCATTTAATTATGTAATATGTTTAATAATTATACATAAATTTGAGAACTGTAACTAGCTATGTTAGTGAAAGTTGTTGTTGTTGTTGTTGTTGTTGTTGTTGTTGTTGTTGTTGTTGTTGACTAATGGCACTGGGGATTAGTTGATTTACATCATTTTCCCCCTAGCTTCCCAATATAATGCCTGTAGGTTCCCACTTTTGAGACCATTACAATTTGTCCAAATGGTGTTTGTTCATGATGACATCCTCTTAACAGATAGTACATTTGGGTGTAGGTATGCATTGTATTTTATAAAGGTGTTCTGCAAGACAATCATGGCAATGTTTCCATTCCAAATAGGGCCACTGCAGTTTTTCTTGGTAGTTTTTGTATGTCAGTTTTGTCTCCAGTGTTCTTATAATCCTTGTCTTTTAGTTTATCTTCTTCATCAAGTCTCTGCTGCCTTTTAAAATGTAGCTTAATCTTGTTTAATTGTTTATTAATTTCAGTTTGTCTTACGGGTTTTATATTTTGAATTGCACCTTTTTTTGCTAGTTGGTCGGCATGTTCATTAACTAAAAGTCCGTAGGCTGGAATCCATTGCAGGGTGACATGGTTTCTTGATTCGACAGCTTTAATTAAACTTCTTATTCCTTTGATGTTTTTTGTTGTTTTGTTTTTATAGTTTACAATCCCATCTATGGCTGATTTTGAATCTGATAACTATGTTTTGCTTTATGTACGGTCTGTACAGGACATTCTGCAGTGCTGCTTTTATGGCTGTTAGTTCTCCATCATAATGGTTTGAAGTTTCGTCTAGTGTTAGATACTCTGCAAAATGTTTGCAGTATACTCCTGCACCAGCATCTTGTTTGTTTGTAAAGGATCCATCTGTATGTATTTGGAGCCATTCTTTTTCTGGATATCTTTCATTTTCTGTGGCTATTGCTCTCATTTCATCTGATAAATTGTTTTGCTTATGTATTGTATATAACAGGTCATTCTTATAATGTATGTCAATATATTATGTTGGACTTGTTTCCTCTATTGTTGTTATATTTGTTGTTATGTTCTTGTGTTTTGAGTTATTGATGTATGTTCTAAAGCTTCTTGGGTTTTTAGATTGCTTATATTATCTGCTGTGTGTACCACTTGTGTCTGTTTTTGTTAACTAACAGTTTTTGTGCTAGGGTAATTGCCTTGTTAGTGAAAGTAAAATTACAGACTTTGATGTAAAATATTCTAAAGAACCTGGGCAGATATACGTGAGAAACACTGCACTCCAAGGCGACAGTCTATGAAGGACAGATATCAGACAATAGAATGGAATGCTAGCTATTTTACTGTACCGTTACAGGGGTCAATATCCTCTTAGTTTTTCCTTGTGACGCCATGCTGTGTATATAAGAGGGTAGCAACCTCCATTCAGTCCTCATTGCCTCGTTGCAGTCAAGTGTATTGTATGCATCCGTCTGGTGTGTCCGACAACGTGCCGCATACAGTTGAATGTATTATAAAATGTCTGCTGAAACTGCAGTTATTTAAGGGTGCCCGGTTTCCACAAGTGTAAGGACAAATTAAAGCAGTTCAGAGATTATCGTTGATTTGTGTTGTCTCAACCTTAACACCCTCAGAACCCAAAAAGAGTCCTTGCAGGAGACAGCAGCTAGATCCAAGGGTAAAGCAAGCAGCAGACGACGATGTGGAGACCAAGGAAGGAGTTCCGACGTCGAATCCAGGTATGTGCAGCCATGATGCGAGAGAAAGTACTGCCACAGACTTTATGACAATTTTTGTTAATGAAGATTTTTTCCCATACGGAAAGGTCTATGGGGTAATCAACATATTTTATTAAAGATGTTTCCAAGTTGAAGTCATGTCTAGTTCTCAAAAAATGAAAAGCCACTTCTGATTTTTCTGTTTCACCATTCTTAATGTTTCTTATATGTTCTTTAGTTCTGATGTCAATATTTCCTTTTATTTTTGCTATATAAATTTTAGGGCAAGTTTCACATTTGAGCTCATAGATTCCTGGTTTTTCTTTGGTAGTAATTGAATTTTTGGGGGGGTCTTTTAACAAATTTCTGATATTAAATCTATTTTGAGGTGCAAGAATTATGTTGTGTGTTGAGAAGATTTATCAAGAAGAATACCTACACATAAAAAAAGTAATGTCCAACGGTTTCAACCCAAATTTAGTGGACAAAACAGTTAACAGACTCAACAAGGCTAAGAAAATGAAAGAAACCACCACCCTAGAACCTACAGGAGAAAAATAGAAACATTTTTTTTTAAATATACCTTCCATCCATCAGCCCATAATAAATTCCAAAAAAATCTTCTCAACACACAACATAATTCTTGCACCTCAAAATAGATTTAACATCAGAAAGTTGTTAAAAGGCCCCCCCCCCAAAATTCAATTACCACCAAAGAAAAACCAGGAATCTATGAGATCAACTGTAAAACTTGCCCTAAAATTTATTTATGAAAGACAAAAAGAAATATAGACATCAGAACTACAAAACCTATAAGAAACATTAAAAATGGTGAAACAGAAAAATCAGCAGTGGCTTTTCATTTTTTGAATACTAGATATTACTTCAACTTGGAAACATCTTTAATAAAATATGTTAATCACCCCATAGACCTTTCCGTATGGGAAAAAAATCTGCATTAACAAAAATCATCATAGAGTCATGAATTTCGAAACTCCACCACCGGACATCTTTGACAAGTACATCATGCCATCTATCGACGACACGGAGAAAGAAGAAACCACTACAATTTGTACTAGTCGAGTTCCAACTGATGATGAGAGCAAAAGCTCTTGAAACATGTCATGTGAAAAAACAGTGTGAGTGAAGCAGTGTGTCAATATCTTCTTGATTCACTTTTGTGCTGTTGTGTTCGCTTTGAAAAAATAAACAGCTTTCTCCCATTATGTAAATAGTATAGAGTATTTTAAATTTAAATTCATTATAACTTTCACTCAGTGAAGCAAATACATGGTTTTTCATTTAAAATCTGACAGCACATGGCAGTTCGCATCTCCTGTAACCTTGCTGGATTCCCCACTATCAGCTGCCATTGTGTGCAGGTAGCATTGTGCACTCCACTCAGCAGTATTGTACTGGCCACCATCATGAATATGCGCTTGACTCTAGAGCAACACATTGTTGTATGTAAAAATTATTCTAAATGGGAATCACCAGGCCGTGTTCGCACAGAGTATATTCAAAAGTTCCCCCTTTCCGATTTTTAACTCACAAGATTGTAAAGAAATTCAAAACTACTGGTTCTATGGCAGACAAGAACTGGAAACATAAAAATACAGTAGTAACAGAGGAAAAGTTAGACGACATAGGCACATGTTTTCATCAATCACCAACCACATCCATTCCAAAATTAGCACAACGGTTGGGAATTTCAGAGTCTTTTGTACATAGAGCAACTAAATTATTCAAACTAAAATCGTATAAATGTACAAATATCCATGTTTTAAAACAAGGTGACCAAGTATCATGAATGCATTATTGCAAATGGTTTCTTTCATCAGTGAATGATGGTTTAATTGATCCACAGCTTCTGTTCTTTTCCTACGAGCTGTGGTTCCAGAGTTGTGTCAATGTCCATAAAAGTTGGTATTGGGCCTCTGAAAATCCACATCCCAGTCAACAAATCCCTCATTATGATCGGAAAGTTGGAGCTTGGTGTGTTGTTGGCGCTAGATGCATAATCAGTCCAATATTCTTCAAACAGACTGTAAATACAGAGACGGTGTGAAATAACATTTTGACCCCATTTTATAATGAACTGATAGAAGAAGAGAAATCATATGGGTGGTTTCATAAGCTCTTGCTACTGCCCATACAGCAGAGCAGTCCATCAAGAAATTAGGGAAGTGTTTGAAGATAGAGTGATTAATGCTGGTGTATGGCACTCTCAGTCCTCCTCTGATCTAATAGTATGTGAATTTATTTGTGGGATAACCTAAATGACATACTTTATGAGACAAATCCTCACACATTTTAAGAACTAAAACAAAATATTAGAAATGAAATAGGAAACATTACAGTAACCCAACTTAATTGTGTGGATCAGAATGTATTCGCCCAATATAATGTATGTTTAGGCGAGGGTGGGTGACATTTCCAGCATCTTCTATAAGGAAGGAGTGGTATACTATATGTGCACAATTTTTTGAGCGCTGGATTTACAGTGTGGTGTGGGCAGAGGGGAAGAAGAAAGAGCTAACATGCTCTTGTTTTTGCAGTGTGGTCAACCTAGAAAAACACAATTCAGCCAAATTGTGGTAAGATAAGCAAAGATATTGGCCAAAGGTATGAGATGTGTCAACAATCAATTAAACTCCATGCGATATGCTGTATGCTTATATATATTTACTGTTATAAAACACATAAAAGTAGAAAATGAATATTATGGCACCTATAAACACTCACTCGCTTTGGGATTCTTCGATTTCCAAGTCTACTGCATCACTTTCATCACTGGTATCCTTTGATGTGTTAAAAATTTCATCAGTTGCATTTTCTATTGCACCATCCTTTCTCCAATATTGCATTTCCAGCTCCTGGACCTTCCTGCAGTATCCTTTCCAATCCATCGCTTCTATAGCAAGTTTCTTTACATTTCTGACTCTAGTTAACATTGCATACTTTGAAAACATTCTTCAATTTTGCCCACGCCAGCTCAATTGCATTCAGATTATAGTTACACAGAGGTAGACAAATAATAGTGTGTCCGCTTTTGAGAGCCATAACATCGACAACATAGGCGTTGCCTTTAGATTTCTTGTAAACTGGTTAGCTAATAATAACCTCAAAATTGCTGAAAATGAAATGGCGTACGTGTGAAAGCTTAGCATATTAGCCACTAGATGTTGCAGTGTGTAGCGCATTTCCTGTTGTCATCTGTGTTTATGAAAACAGGCAAAACCTACCGAATGAGTACTTGGGTCTCGAACACTCAAGAAATCTTGCTTTACATGCAAAGTTTATATAGAAGCAAAACTGAGCTGGGGCACATACAAGCAAAATGCTTTGTGCCCATTGGGTTTTAAATGAAGAACCCTGGAGTTAATTTATAGAAATTCATGTTGCTGTAATAATTCAGTTAGAGGGACATTATGAGCATTTTAAGATTAATTTTCCATAATTAAACACAGAGCATATATAATATTTTAATTAAATGTAATATCAGCACAGAGATTAAGACATGAATAACTATTATTTTCAGATGTTTTGGCATAATGACTTAATTATTGTAACTGTGAATTCTTTTTATTCATAAATTGTTTGTTCTTTAAATAAAGAAAAAATAAGCATGTATGTCATACTATTTCTGACCTATATTGTGCCTGGAAATAAAATAAAAATTTTGGGAAATCACAAATTAAATGCATGCATTTATGGGAAATCTATTGGCAAACACTATATTCTTTATACTGAGTACCTTTTACATATTGAACCATAGCTGGGTCATTAAGACTATTTTTACATTTTAATGTAGAGTGTATTATGATCTTACCTTTCTAGATAAAAAAAAAGATAAACCTGGTCTGCTTTACTTGCTCTACCGTGATGTGTACCATTAAAAATCTTCTCCTTGCCTAATATTATTGCAATTGTATTTAAGATATTAAATTTATCTTAATTCCACGTGTCTTTTTCTCCTAAATAATAAATTATCAACAAATTGGTTGATCAAAATATTCTGCAAATTGGTAGTCAAAGGGAACCAATAGCAAAACAAGACTTCATGTTTGTATTGTAGTAGACTGTACTATAAGTTTAATGTAGTAATATTTTGCAGTTAAATCAGATATGGAAACTTCAATGCCACAATCAGAAATCAAACCATGATACTCCAAGTAGGAGTTGTGATATTTAATTTTTCAAGTTTGGTTAAAATTTGAGCCTGAACATGAGGTTTTGAAAGAACAGTTAGAGAAGTAGTATTAGTTGTTTTAAAGCTATTTGTTGTTTTAGGTGAAACACATTCAGGATTTAAAAAAAGAGCAAATTAAAACGTGGTTTGATGACCACATGTCTTGTGGTAACAAGAAGAACTTCAGGAAATTATCTGTACAGGTAGGTTTAATTTCAGCTGCAAGAAGACATTAATAGCTAAATACTTTTTACTATTACACTAAATTACTAATACTATTACACTAAAAATAGTGTATTAAAACTATTCCTTTGGTGTGACTGATTTTTGGTTGGGTTATTCATTGGTACAGTTGCACTGCTCATACCTTTGCAGAAATCGAGCACTCATGCATGCTTTATAGTGCTTTAAAGTAAAATGGACTGGTTTTCAAGGTAATCATGTTTTTCTTGAAGCTATTATGAACACTTTATTACCAGACATTAATTAAAATTGCTAAATTCAAAAACAAAAGGGGAAATCTCACCAATTAACAAATCCGGAATGTGTCTAATAGTTTGTAAGAATTGTGAAAAATGCTACATAGGTGAAACTAAAAGAAACCAAAAAACCAGAGTCGAAGAGCACTTTAGAAACATCAAAATGAAACAAGAAGATAAGTCAGCAGTAGCATTTCATATATTGAATGAAAACCATGACATTGATCCAAATCCAAAATTACTAAAAGGAGTGATAAACCAAAATAAACTGACAACATGGAAAGACATACTCATATGGAAAAATAAGGACAGAGTAATGAGCTTTGAAATCCCACCAGTAGATAGTTTGACAAAGAAGTTCATATAAAGATAAGAGTCCGAATGAAAACTTCAATGCCATTGCCGGGATTTGTACCACGGGCCTTCTGGTCATAACCACGAGTCAGTTGGAGAATTTAATATCATGTCGGCACGTTGGCCATAGTAGCTCAAGGGTTAGAGTGGTTGGACAGCAACCAGAAGATCCGTGGTTCAAATCCTGGCTATGGCATTTAATTTTTCAATCTATCTTTCCATGCTTAAACCTACACACGGCCAGTATGAAAGAACAATTTCCGTTAATTGACCTAATAGTGGTTAACTATAAAGCCTGGGCATTCAAGTACTTACACGTTGTAAGTCGCTATTAAGGTAGCTTTCTCATGTGTTTATGAGAACTCCTAAGTGGTTTACCTGGGAAAAACACGAGTCAGTTGGAGAACTTAATGTCATGTCGGCACGTTGGCCATAGTAGCTCAAGGGTTAGAGTGGCTGGATGGCAACCAGAAGATCCATGGTTCAAATCCCGGCTATGGCATTGAATTTTTGAGTCTGACTCTATCTTTCCATACTTTAGCCTACACAAGGCCAGTGTGAAAAAACAATTAATTTCCAAAGAAGTTCATAGTTCCACCACCAGAGAGAAGATGGTAGATGATAACAGACAGTTGGAAAGAGGTTGAAAATGGAGGCGACAGCTTCCGAAACTAGTCCCTCATTAAGTGTCAAAAAATCGACTGAAAATAGTTATTTAAATATACATACCTGATTACAATTCATTTAAAAACTGTATACACACACACAATCACACACAATTCGTTTAAATTATATATGGATTTACTTAATAGAAACTGTTTTAATTCCCTTTTGAATCTAGTATTTGACTTGTTAACTGAGGCTTTAATTGAGTTTGTATATATGTATGTCACTATCACATATATGCTTAAATGTACTGTATTGGTGATAATTTTTATTGTTTCTTGTGTTAAAGTGTGAATTTGGTTATTTTAGTTAACAGCAGCTTAGCAGTTATAAATAGTATAGCTTTACAGATATACAGGGAATATACATTTTTTGTTGTTAATGAATGTGTTTCTATAAGATTCATTTGTTTAAGATAAAAACTATTTAATAACATGTACTTTAATATCTATCTTGTTACTGTATCCAGATGTTTGCTGTTAAGAATATTGTAATGCAATACAGTTGGTATAAAATAAGTTAAAATACAAATAATGTATGCAAATTAAGAGGGATTAGTACACACTGTGTCAATGAAAGATAGCATACTCTTCCTGAGCTTGTAAATCATATAAATTATTTACTTCTAGACAGTGTCAAATTTATTTTTCTTTACTTAAACAACATTTTTGATTCAAAATATAAAAATTGAAAGAATCATAGAGACAGTGAAGCACAAGTTAAAATAAAAGTGAATCAAGAAGTTATCTGGCAGTTATCTTCTCGATTCACTTTTATTTTAACATGTTTTATCATTAGCAGTTCTCATTTTTACTCTTTACATTTTTTATTGTTCCATTTATACCCTACTTTCAATTTCAGTGGTTGTATCGGCAGCCTTTCTTTTGTAGCATAATACCTATAGACAATGGTGTCAACTCTATATTGTTGGATTTAGGTCTTTTACTTTTCTTGTACGTTAGATCAGACACATACACACTCCCATTCACATTTTCAGTCTCTGGGGAGATTCAGCAATAATGTTGGCTAGAGAAAATTTCCCATTACCCAGCCAAGAATCAAACTCAGGACCCTTTGCACAGTAAGCAGGTGCTCTACAAACTGAGCTATAGGGCCAGCCTAATTTACATGCTCTTATGTGATAGATGTTTTATTTGCTCTTATGTGATAAATGTTTTATTTGCTCTTTGTTTTTCAAGGTGATACTAAGATAGACAGCATGACGGTGAATAACACGAACTATGAGGTTTTAAATGAAGTGATGACTATGGAAAATATACGTAAGTAAAGTTTGTAGATTGTAATTGCATTTTAACTTACGAGAATGTAATGGTGTGTTACTGAAATTCCAAATAAGGTAAGCATGAACAACATATCAAATCTTGATGACATAGTCTTTGGAAATTGAATTGAGATTTTATTTATGGATTTTCTTTAACTGTTATATTTCTCAGCATGCCATTCTATATTGGGTATCAAATAGCACTTAATTTAGCTCAGAGGCCTCTTTATGAGGCTTGAATATTTTTGTGTGCCAAGACCACTGAGTTAACTTCCCTTCCAGAGAAAGCCATACTAAGGACTTTCACACCCTAAAAAATCCATCACCCTCTCCATCGATTTTGAACCGGCAACTTCGGAAACCAGAAACGTATGTTACCTCTAGACCATGGAAGATGATATGGTCTTCTCAATCATAGCTCTATGCTATGTGTACTGCAACTTACCGGCAACTTACATGGGCCCAGTCAGACATTTTGAGGGGCACTTTTATTTGCTTTGCTTTGTAAATACTGAACAAGACCTGTGGATAGGGAAAAGTTCATTTTGTACTATTTCATTATGTGTAGAATATTTTAATGTGTAGTATCATTATGTTATAAGCTCCTTTATAACTTAATAATCATCTCAGAATAGAAGAAGTAGAATAAAGTAGTCTAAATATTTATTTAAATTAACTATGAATTAAAGCAAAGTTTGTTAATTTAATGATTAAAAATTATACTATGAATTGACTGAGAAACTCTGTACTTTGCATACCATAAAAACATAACAAAATATAGAACAAGAAGCCCAACTACTAAAATCATTTCATTTGAATCGAGAATTTAACATCTGGGAAAAGATTTATATAAAGAAATTCAAAACACATTTAATGAATTTTGACATTCTATTGGAGGAAAATACTTTACTAAGCCTCATTACATCGCTGCCAGATGTCTCATCTCCGGAGAACCATGATCAGCCATGAAACACCAAAGTTCTAGCCAGTTGACAATTTCTTGATAGTGCCTTCAAGGGAGGGGGAGGGGCGAAACACATTGACATGTCTCAGTTAACTCATTGTATAATTTTAATTATCACATTACTTCACAGTGTTAATTCCAATTTATCTTTTCAAATTATCTCAAGTAATATTCCCCTATCATTAATATCCTTCTCTTCCCAAGTACCGACAGTTTTGGAATAGCGACCATTTGTTTCTAAGTGCTTCGAGTGCGAACAACTTTCGTTGGATTTGCTTCCTAATGAAACACCCATATAGTCGACTGCTATTACATTCTGGCTTATACGCATAGATCCATGATTTGTCACATGTTACAGTCTTATATATGTCTTTTGAGGCACTGCCATTGTATTCTTAAGCCTCTTATTTAAATTATGTGGGATCCAATGAGAGCATACCTTTTTCACTGCGAAATAATCATGCAATATTTTACTTTGTGGGTTCGTGAAATTAAAAGTCCAGGTTACAAATACTAAAAATTGCTCTTCATTTCCGTAGAAGCACAGTTACGTCACTTACACAATACAACTTGCAAGGTCAACGACCACAACACAGCTGTTCATGCGCACGCGTCCAATTACTGACTCACTCACTGTGGCAGAAGATGGCTCCCTTTTTATAGCTGAGTCACTGTCTGGAATGTTCTCAAACAATCAAGACAGCGCTCAAAATACGAACTCCTAGAAATCCATCTGCTTCTCCCCACCATTTCGACAAACTTTTATCTCCGCACAGCACTGCCCATGTCTTTGATCTCGTTGCCAGCACTGCCTCAAATCATCAATGTGCTTGCAACAATGTGCTGGTGGAGCTAATGTCTAGAGATACCTCAATCTCACAGTATATTGCATGACAATCTTGCATTATTAGCTTTTGCACAGCATCAATGTTTTCTGGCACAACAACTGATTTTGTTTGACCTTCACAAACTGCATCATTGAGTGAACGGTGGCCACAGTTAAATTTGTTACACCATTAATTCGCTGGGGGAAAAAATATGGACCTTCATCACCAAATGTGGAAGCTAGTTGATCGATGCACTCTTGTCTTAATAATCCACATTGGAGGTCATAAGAAATCACTGCACGAGCATTTTTACTAGTTAATTACATGTTTTTCTTGAGACACAATTTTCAAGTTAATTTAAACAAAACAAATGATGCTCTCTTGACAAAATGTCTGAAGTAGATTAAGGTCAACAATGTCAAACTTTCCATTGGAAACTTCAGATGGCACCTAAAACATTCAGGGATGCCTAGGCTCAAAATATAAATAGTCCCCCTAATAGAAATCCTAATTCTAAATTGACTTCTTCCCAGCATTAGAAATAAGTCACTTGAATCGGGTGATATTTGAGTTATAAAATTCTATTCAAACCAGCAGGGCTTCCTCAAACGTAGACTGTTACCTGTGTTGCGAAGATTAAACTGGTTACTTTGGTACCATTTTTATGAGTACCAGAGTTCAAACTTTGTAAGTTACCATTTAGTCACTAAAGCTTGGCTCTTCCATAAAAGCTACTATGATGCATCTTAATTTTTCATGTAAATTATAGTTAGAGGAATGAATGCTCTGTTAGTATTTAAGTGTGTTGTCTTTACTTATTTGTATTTATATACATACTTTTGGAGACAAGGGCGTAAATTCAAAGAATTTGCCATGCATGATAGAGCAGTTCATTAATGGTGTCCTGCCATAGTTGTTTCATGTGGGTAGCACCTATAGTTTGCATTGGGAGGTCTTGGTTTCAAATTCTATACACCTGACTGTTTCCTTCGGATCTTTCTATGATTTCAAGCAAATATGGAACTAATACTTCAGTACCTGGATTCAAGGTTTTGCCACTTCTTTGAAGTTAATGGCAATAAAATGTGTAGCACAGAAGGTGACTATGCAGCCTTCGCCACTGTCGTACAGGAAGTAGATTGTAGAATTAAGATCATTTTAAAATAAACTTGATATGTGTTCAGCCATGAAGCTTTAAAATGCTGTTAAACCCATGGTCTTGGCCAAATAATAATGGTGTTAAACAATTTTGTTCACATAAAAAGATAAGACTTGAAGCTTTCCTGGTGACGAATATGCTCAAGTTGTTCTCAGGAAGCAAGCCACGTGAAAAGACAATTAGAATTCGACGTTTCGGGAGTGTGCATCTCTCCCATCATCAGGATATTTATTAAATGTTATAACCACAAATGAATCACTGGATATAATACAAAGACAAAACACTATCAAAATTGGCATTACTGAACAATAGACTGTTTTCAGTAAATTAAATGCCAGGTTAGGAGATGGCATGAGGATAGAAAATTAATAGGGCTGAAGAAACGTAACTACTTAACTTGATTATCAAGCTGTATTGATCTGTGCTTCTTAAGTCGACAGATTTCCATTTTTAAGGCTGGTTTTCAAGAAGAGCTGAACTGAAATCCAGCATCATGATTAAGCTTGCTCCTCTTGGATGAAATGGTCAAAGCCTCCTTAATTCTGCACTCCCAGTAACTTGCATTTTGCCAAAATGGTCATCTCCCGAAAGTTGGCTCTATGGTCATTATCAAAACAATGCTCTGCCAGCCCAGACTTCTCAGGTTCCATTAAATGAATGCTCCGTTTATGTTTGTTTATTCTGGTAGCGATAGTCCTTCCCGTTTGTCTGGCTGGCAGAGCATTGTTTTGATAACGACCATAGAGCCAACTTTCGGGAGATGACCATCTTGCCACAGATCAATACAGCTTGATAATCAAGTTAAGTAGTTACATCTCTTTGACCCAATTAATTTTCTGTCTGAAGTGGCATTTAATTTACTGAAAACAGTCTTTTGTTCAGTAATGCAAATTTTGATAGTGTTTTGTCTTTGTTTATATTTGTGTTATATCCAGTGATTCATTTGTGGTTATAACATTTAATAAATATCCTGATAGTGGGAGAGATGCACATTCCCTAAAACGTCGATTTCTAATCTCCATTTCACCTGGCTTGCTTCCCAAGAACAACTTGAGCAAATTTGTTTACATATTCCAACAATCTTATTACAGTTATATATTTATTACCTGGTACATTTAGGAAGATACTTGGCAATGGAGGTGGTATTATCTGTTCACACTGCAATGCTGGCTATCAGAGGGGTGGAGAAGTAAACAACGTACCTTAAAAATATGTACATTATTGAAGGCAGAAAGTGTGCTACGCTAAGGAGCAGAACAGAATTTACTTATTTAATTCTGATGTGAAGGTTCCGATTCGTGCATATTTGTTTAACTTGCTCTAACCATAGAGCTTCCATCAGTGGCGATGCCATATAAAAGATGGATATCAGCTGTTATGTCAGTAGAACTACCGTTGTCATCTCTGGAATCCATAAAGCCGACTAAGGTACTTACTGCCTTTTCCTCTTCATCATTGTTATCCAAACCCACATTGACTTCTATTTGTTCTATTTCTTCTTCCACGAAAGCATCTCGATGCCAGTATTCTTATTCAATTGACATAATCTAGATGCACATGTTTTTCCAATCCTCTTCAGTATTGTTTAAACGTTGTCTGGTTTTATATGTGTTTGGAGGAATTTAGTAACAGTGACGTCAAAATTTATCTCAAAAACTATTTGTAGTTGGTTTATTGATACTCGTCACTTACTTTTTTTATATTAATGAGAGACTAGTTTCAATGGCAATCGCCTCCATTTTCAATCTCTTTCCAACTGGCATCTGTTGTTGTCTGCTCTCTCTCTGGTGGTGGAACTATGAACTATTTTGTCAAATTATCTACTGGTGAGATTTCAAAGTTCATTACGCGATCCTTATTTTTCCATATGAATATGTTCTCCCATGTTGTCAGTTTATTTTGGTTTATCACTCCTTTTAATAATTTTGGATTTGGATCAATGTCATGATTTTCGTTCCAAAAATGAAATGCTACTGCTGACTTATCTTCTTGTTTCAATCTGATGTTTCTAAAGTGCTCTTTGACTTTGGTCATATGCTACATAAGTCAAACTAAAAGAAATCTAAAAACCAGAGTCAAAGAGCACTTTAGAAACATCAAATTGAAACAAGAAGATAAGTCAGCATAGCATTTCATTTTTGGAATGAAAATCATGACATTGATCCAAATCCAAAATTATTGAAAGGATTGATAACCAAAATAAATTGACGACATTGGAGAACATATTCATATGAAAAATAAAAATCGCGTAATGAACTTTGAAATCTCATCAGTAGATAATTTGACAAAAAAGTTCATAGTTTCACCACCAGAGAGAGAGGGAGGGAGTAGGAGGGAGTAGGAGGGAGAGAGAGGGAGGGAGTAGGAGGGAGAGGGAGGACGCAGAGAGAGGGAGATAGGGGAAGAGGGAGAGAGGGGTAGGGAGAGAGGGATAGCAAACTACAGATGCAAGTTAGAAAGAGATTGAAAATGGAGGCAATTGCATTTGAAACTAGTCTCTCAATATAAAAAAAAAGTAAGTGACAAGTATCAATAAACCAACTACAAATAGGTTTTGAGATAGATTGTCTGGTTTGTCCTTTAAGTGCAATTAAGGTTACAGAACACACATATTTCTGCTATTTTTTGCTTCATGATAAATTCTATATCAGTAAAATAGGACTTAAATCACAGTGATAAGGAGGCAGTATATACTGATTGGTGTTTCACTGAAAAGTGATGCATTTTCTTACATTTTTTAAACTAAATACAATTTCTTTCAATATTTTCCAGACTGTGTTCTGTTCACCACCGAAATTAATTTTCTGCTTTGCTTCTTCAATTTCTTTATGCACTTCATAATATTCTCACTGTCCTTTGCAAAGGAAGAACTAGGCTGTTTTGCTTTTCCTCCATGCAGAACTGAAAAACATTCTGAATCAGTCTAAATAATCCTTCTGCTCTGGGAGTTTAGAACCCTCTGAGGTGACTTTCTTTTTAAAGTATCATTTTAAAAATTATTATTAGAGACACCTACTTTGTGATACGATACTACACTGTACTGCAGTACTCATGCGTCACACCACAGTTAACAACTTAATGCAGCCTATAGCCAGCCATCACGACACCTGTAGTTAGCTGTTTGATTTGTTTTGATTTATTGATTCATCCATTAAAACATGTATATGTTATAGGACACGTCAAATTAAAAACTAAGTACAATATTTACAATTAAGGTAGCTAACTAAATACTTACAAATTTAAAAATTCCACCACACTGTAGAAGCTATTGGCTCTAAGGAAGTTTAATAACAATTTCTTAAGTTGATGTTGTGATTCAATCTTTTTTATAGATTCAGATAGCTTATTGTAAAGATGTAAGCCAGTATATGTGAAACTATTTAGATACATCTTTGCTTTGTGCGACTTTACAAATAAATTATTCTTTGAAATATGAGCTGAATCTTTCCTGGCGGCGTATATGTTCTAGACGTTCTCAGGCTTCGAGCCAGGTAAGCAGATGTTGAGACATCGTCGTTTCCGGAGTGTACATCTCTCCCATCTTCAGGATGTTGAATGACTTAGTCCAAGTCCAAGTCGTATACTGACAGGCTGTTAACAGCCAGAAGGTTTTTGCTGCGTACCCATCCAGGTTTTTGGGTCTGACCGCAGGTTGATATTTCTGATGTTTACAGGATGATGTGATATTTTTTTGTTGAGGAAACTTGTTGAGGTAGCTTTTTGCCCCTCTTTAATTTTGTATAGGATGCTAAACCGCTTTTTTTCACACCTTGGTGTTTTATTATTCTAAAGTGGGGTAAATTTTGTAGCCAAACAGCTCTTTTGGAGTTTTGGAATTTAGCTTTTGCTGCTGTAAGGATTAACCCCTTTTGTTACCTCGGGTGCCCGCAAGCCATACGGGGAACCCGGTAACGCCTGAAGCGGCATCTCGCAGCGTCGTAGTCTCCTAGAGACCGAACCAGGGCGCTTCTACGAGCTGGAATTTTGTCGTAAAATTTTGCTGCCCGGCGTCTAATTTCGTCCTCCACGTATGGGAGAAGGGAAGCTTCGTGAAGCAACCTCATGGGGAAAGAACGGCCCACAGAATATATGGATCGGAGTCCTCTATTCTGTGCACGCTGAAGGTATGCTATCCAGCTATCGGCAGCCATGCCCCAGATTTCACAGTCGTACAACATAAGTGGGATTACCAGCGCTCGAAAGAGATGTAGCTTTAAGCGGACTGGCATCGAGCGCGAACCCAGCATTGGGTACAGAGAGGCAATAGCCCCCTGCACCCGTGCCGATAGTTCCCTGATGTGTCCGTGGAAAGTTAGGCCTCTATCAAGTTGAACGCCCAGGTACTTGATGGAATTAGTCCACTCTATCCTTCGACCCCTGAAGTGGAAGTTGGGGCAGTCAGCGGGGGTGTGGCGCTTCGTAAAAAGAATGGCGTGACTTTTGTCCGGATTTACGGACATCCGCCAACGCCTGCACCATTCTTGTGTGAGACGGAGGTGTCTCTGAATTGGGTTGAAGGCTCTGAGTATATGTCTGTTTTTGCAGAACAACAACACGTCGTCAGCGTATTGTGCCATTTCGACCTGTGGTTGAGTTGGAAAATCTGCCATGAAAACACTAAATAGTATGGGGGATAGTACAGAGTCTTCGGGGACTCCGCCTCTCACGGGTCTTAGTGTAGATGTTTTCCCCGCTACTGTGACTTTAAATGATCTGTGCCTGAGAAAGCTGAGTAGGATGTTAAATAGCTGTGTAGGTAGCCCCAGTTGGATAAGTTTGAAGATCATACCGGCATGCCATGTCGTGGAGAAGGCCTTTTCGACATCCAAAGATACCACTGCCGTGAAGGCGCGTTCCTGGAAACCCAGGGCCGCTGTCTCCACCACACGTAGCAGCTGTTGGGTAGTCGAGTGCCCAGGACGAAATCCGAACTGGTGGTCAGGAATAGCTTGAACATCTCCCAAGATGGGAGTCATTCGGGTTAGGATTAACCTCTCGAATACCTTCGAGAGGGTAGAAAGGAGGCTGATGGATCGGTAGCTGGAAGGATGTACAGGATCCTTCCCAGGCTTCAATATACATATCACCCGGGCCTCTCTCCATTCGCGAGGAAAGTGCCCCAAGGTGATGCACATATTGAAGATCCTGGTCAGGAAAAGAACGGCATTGAAGGGAAGCTGACGAAGCATGAGGGGTGTCAGCCCGTCCGGCCCCGCCGCCTTGTTTGGTTTGAGGCGTTGGAGTACGCCCTGGACTTCACTAGGGCGAATGACGGGAAGTCGTTCTGCGTCCTCGGGAGGGCGTCGAAAAAATCGGCATACCTCCCTACGAACGCGTTCGGAAAAGATGTCGTCCTGGGGGTCCCCTCTCGGACATAGAGTGCGTTCAAGATAGTCAGCGAACGCATTTGCTTTGGCTTGGGGTTCATAGGCCAGGCCTGGGTGCCGTGGATGGGTGAGGTGTATTGACCTTTGCGATTCCTGAGGGTTCTGGCGATACGCCACACGTCGCCATTTTCAACGCGCAGTCTGGCCGTTGTGTCCTCCCACGCTTGCAACTTGTGCTCACGCAGTCGGACCCTGACCAGTCGACGTAAACGTCGCAAGAGCGCGCGATTATGTGGCGTGCGGTGTCGCTGGTATAGTCTCCGTGCCGCCCAGGAGCGGCGGATAAGAAGGGTGATGTCTAAAGGAAGAACGTCTGGATGAAGAGGTGCAGGTCCCTGAACTGTTAGATTTTTGATGGTTCGCCTCAGGATAGAAGTGAAGAATGAGATTGCACTCTCAATGTCCGGGATGTTTGTAACTTTTGGGTTCGGTGGAATGGAAGTGCGGAGGCAATTCCTTACGCCTTCCCAATCGACTTCTCGCGTTTGAAGCGAGGTGTTATGACTGGCAACCCTAGTGTTGATTTCTGTCAGCACCGGATTATGGTCAGAATGAAGTGCGTTTAGTGACGTAAGAGTGAGATGAAATGGAAAAAGCTTTGTGATTGCGAAGTCAATGACTGATGGCAGTCCTCCACCTCGCGGGTAGTGCGTTGGTTGCCAGGCACCCTGCACTTGAAGCTGTGGGTCTCCATCTATTAGGCGAATGATTTGATTGCCTCTTGCATCTGCCCGACGACCACAATGCCAACGCTGATGTTTTGCATTGAAGTCCCCAGCCATGATAGCACTTGGGTGTAGGTTTAGGATAGATAGATAGTCGTTTGGAACGAACTGCCGGTTGGGGGGTGATACACAGAGACCACCAGGACCTCAGTTCCGCCAAGGTCAAGACAGATTTCCGTGGCCTCTAGGGTTTGAAGAGGAGGGAGCTGGATGGGTTTATGGACTACATTTTGCCGGACAAGTACCGCTGTACCACCGCCAGGGCGGCCTTGGCGATCCGTGCGATGGCAAATGTAGACCGGGATGCGGAATCGGGTGTCTGGACGGAGATGGGTTTCGCTGACTAGGATGACGTCTAAGGCATTTGCTCGAGCGAACTGCAATAGCTCGACCCCTGATCAACCAGGCCACACGCATTCCAGAATGCGAAGCGAAAAGAGGTACGAGACCTAGTTCGATTCGCCATTCTGTGATTGCTGGATACCAGTTGACAGTAGGGCAAGTCCCTCCATTGCAGCCAGCATCTTGCTTCCCGGGTCTGAAGCGCAGAAAAACTTCACTAAGATCTCACAGATCTTCTGTCCATGTGATTGCAGCAAATTCTGCAACCACCTAAACACCTCCGTGAGATCCAGAGAAGCGGTTAGTTGGGAGGAGCTCGTTGAAGAGGGCACTATGTTTGTGTTGGCTGGGGAGGATGACCTAGGGGGAGTAGGCCTACCTCGAGCCCTTTCGTCCCTCAACTGTCTAGGGGGCATAGGTTCGCTATGCGTAACCACCACAGTCGGGTTTTCGGGTTGGCGAGATAGTCTCCTCTCATTGAGGTCTGGTTTGGAAACTGTGTTTCTTGGGGCTGGGGCCCGTGTCTGTTTGTGTTTTTGTGTGGGTGCTGGTGTTTTCCCACGAGACGGTCTTGGGGTGTCAGAGGATCTTTGCACAACTTCAGCAAAAGATGGGCGCCGTTCAACCTGCTGACGGTCTTCATTTGGTGGCTGCCTGCTGGAGGTCGTAGCCTTGGAGACTGAGGAAGGGAGAGTCCTGGTCTCTTCCCTGACTGGCGCTGGTGGAAGTTTTCTCTCCTGTGCCGGTCTTCTGGCAGCTATAACCGCCTTCCTTGTTGGGCAGCCGCCATAGCAGGCAATATGCGCACCTTTGCAGTTTGCGCAAGTGGGCGCATCGGTAAGCGACCTCGGACACGCCTCCCTGTCATGTGGTCCTCCACACCGCAGGCAACGCTGCATTCTGCGGCAAAACCTGCTGGAGTGGTTAAACCCCAGACAATGGTGGCACTGAGGAGGGCCGCCAGAACTCTTGACGGCCTCGACCTTTACCCGGAGGTAACAAATAGTTTTGATACTATCTATCTTTGCCTCCGGGTCGCTGGTCCCCTCTACTATCACTAGATAGAGAGGGATGGGGATGGGGCCAGGCTGACCTTGCGGTCCTGGCTTGGTCAGCTATCTGACCAAGCGCGGTGTTATACCCTGTCGGGTTGGGTCATCGGTGATTTCGCTTACCGGTGTATCCACTGGTAATCCTCTGATCACCCTTTTCAAGTCTCATGCCTTGTCCAGGCCGAAGGTAAAGTAGGGGATCTTCTTCCCCTCGAGTGGCCTGAGGAGCAGCTGGTAGTCCTCCATGTTGGTCGCCTTGATAACAAAGCGGTACTTCCTCCTCTTCACCTCGCATTTATTCGAGAGGGACGGCATTACTTCCTTTAGGAAGCCCACCGACCCCCGGAAATCATCCACGATGATGGGAGGAATATACCGCTTAGGTGGGGTTCGCTGGCTGGTAGCATCAGTTTTCAGGACGTTTGCCTGTCCCTTCTTCCTCCTCGAGGTTACTTGTTCGAATTCCGCCTCATCGACGTCTGTAGAGACGTCCGATGAGCTGGTTTGGAAGTCCCCTTCCTCCATCCTGGAGGACGAATTTTCCGGAGCCGCAGCTCCATGGAAATATTCTCCTTCTGAATCGGAGGAGTCGTTTGACGAAATTTAGCCTGAACGAGATATTATATCCCGGGAAGGGCCCTGGTTGGTGGCATGTTCGGCTATATCGAAACGTTTTACAGCGCCATTTCCGCCTTCTTTGCGTTGTCGGCGCTGCCTTTTGGTTCCTGTAGCAGTGGTTTTTACCCTGTCTACAGGGTGGGTCACACCAGTGCTGGTGCTTGGAATGGCATCCTGTGATGGATGTTCGTTGAATGACTTAGGGCTGGGGTGACCCATATATACTCAGCGAGCGGGCTCGCGTTGGTGAATATGACAACCTCTCAGAAAACACTGCTCCTCTGGTCGCTGCTCAGTAAGCCAGATCTGTGTTTCCTGAGTCTCTCTTTTTCGAGTTTTAATGCAGGATTCCATGCTGCACTAAATTGTAGCCCAGAATCTCGGTTAAGAGTGACTCTCCCTGCCGAGATAGCCAATGCCTCCTTAACTCTGCGCTCCCAGTAGCCACTGCACTTTGCTAAAATAGTGGTGAGACCGAAGTTAGCCCTATGGTCTTGCTGGAATCAATGTTCCGCCAGCCCAGACTTCTCAGGTTGCAACAGTCTGATGCTTCTATCGTGTTCCTTGATCCTGGTAGCTATGGTCCTGCCGGTTTCTCCGATGTACGGCACTCCACATTCACATGGAATGCGGTACACCCCCGGAACGTTTATTTGTAATTGGTCTTTGACCGGTCTCATAAAGTGTCTGATTTTAGCAGGCGCTTTGTGAATAGTTTTTATGTTGTGTCTTGCCAGTATTCTGCCGAATTTTCCAGACAGATTGCGGGTATATGGGATGCAGGCTATAGCAGTTGTGGACGCGATCGGCAGGCTCACGTATCGACTGGCTCGCCACCTCTCCGAACTCCTACAACCACTTGTGGGAGGTTGTCCACACCACGTCAAGAACTCTGCCCAATTTGTGCAGACTCTACAGAATATCACTATTGCACCCGGGGATCTTCTCGTCAGCTTTGATGTAGTGTCACTATTCACCAGGGTGACACTCAAAGAATCTATTCAGCTGCTATCACAACACTTTCCTCCTGACATCACTGAGCTCTTCCGTCACACCTTGTCCTCCACATATTACCTGTCGCCCTTCAAAATACAACCTCTGCGGTCCTCGTCCCGAGGGGTGGGCAACAGGAAGTAGGGGACTGACTGATGGGGTGACGTACGGTGGGGACTTGGTGTACCCCAGGACCGCTACGGCTGCCGAGAAGGCCCATCAGTAACCCCGAAAACTGGCAGAAGAGGCTCTGGTATTTTTCCCCAGGGACCTACTACGGTAGGTACGGGATTGGCGATCCCGGGCTCCCTAGCCACTCACTAGCACGAGCTCGAAAACCATTGACATTCCACTGGATTATTTCCATAAAGAGCTTTTAGCGGGCCGTTTTAACCTTTTTCTTGACCTTGGCTGATTTGGGCCCTACGATTCGAAAATCGTTAGCCTCCTGTGACTCCGCTGATGTTCGGGAGTCAGAATTCCTACGGCTCGTAGAACAAGACCGGGATCTAATAGAGGGCGAGCGACTTCGCGATCTATGCTGTGGTCGGGATCGGTTTTTAACAGTTACTACGGGATTGTTGTTACTCGCTGATGGCTTGGTGTCTGTAGTCTGTACGGTTGAAGCGGAGGTAGTGCTGGTGGATATACAAACAGTCTGAGACGTGGGTTTAACGGCTAGAAAGTCAGTCTGCGTGGATGCGTGGGCGACAGGGACGTGTTGAACAGCAACAGTGGTATTTGTAGTACGGCGAGCTGCTAATGCATATCCAGTAGTAGTGGTAGCAGGCTTTAGCTGTTCGAAGCGCCGTCGTGCCTCTGGAAAAGTTAGGCGTTCCTTTACACGTAGCTCCTGAATACTTCTTTCGTCCATGAATCTGGGGCACTGTCGCGAGCTGGAGGGATGACTACCGCCACAGTTCACGCAACAAGGTGTTTGACTGCAGTTAGGGTCGTCGTGTTTCGGTTGGCCACATTGCTCACAAAGAGCAGGATTGGTACATGTGACCTTAATATGTCCGAACCGCTGACATTGGAAACGGCGCATGGGGTTCGGGACATACTGGCGGACGCTAGCACGTTCATAGCCGCAATATATGTATTCAGGTAACTTCGTCCCAGCAAAAGTTAGAAATACCGTACGTAATGGGTACTCCTGGCCATCTTGTTTCCGTGTTAGCCGGTACCCCTGACAAACAAGCTGATCCGAGAGGCAATTTACTATTTCTTCGTTTGCAAGACCATCTAAGCTGGAGGTGGTGACTACTCCTCTACAGGTGTTAAGTGTTTTGTGTGGGGCTACCCGGATAGGGTAGGAGCCCAACAAAGTCGCCTTTTGCAGTTTGCGAGACTGGTCTGCACTGGTGCTCTCTAATAGTAAGCTACCGTCTCGGAGACGCGTAGCGTTTTTGACCGGGCAGCTGATTTTGTCAACTTCACGCTTTATATAAAACGGACTGATATCTTTAAAAGTTTCCCCATCACAAGCCAAAGTCATAACTAAATAAGGGTCAATAAAGGAGGTTTTGCGCGGAGACATATTGAAATGGACCCCCATCCGGAACCGTCGGCGTCAGCCTGCCATCCGGGGGTTGAAGAAAGAAAGACACCGAATCTTCACGGTCTGTGCCGTCATGGGGACCCCACCCATGGCCGATCTCATTTGTACCTCAGAAAAGCTACCCTTCAATATCCACTGTTTGTCCGTATGGGTAAACCGTTCACCACGCACACCTCGGCTTTATGCCCCTACCACAGGAATAACCGCCTGTGGCTCCCCACTTTAGGCCGCGCTGCGCATAAAGGGCACACGCGGATTCAGGGGACTTGTGGTTGATTACACCGGGGTTCCGTCAGCGGTAACACGTCCGGTCCGTGATACTAACCCAACGGCAACACGGCCGTCGGGAGGTTAACACAGACCGGGCCCTCAAGGAGCTACGTGGGTGTACTTGACGGTGTGGACGGGCTCCGCACCTAAGGCTACACATAGAGGCAGTGCGAAGGGCCCGCTCAACCTTCACTTTTGAGACCTCCGGAGAGCACACATGTCGGAAGCCGCGCTGAAAACCGTGGGACAGAACCACGGAGATAGGAGAGATCCCTGCTGGTGAGACAGGAGTTATAAACCCATGACCTTACGTGCTAATAATAATAAAAACTAGAAGAGGAAGAAGTGATGCTTACTGACAAGCAGTAACTCAACGTGGCACAGTTGATGGAGATGAAGGGGATGAATTGGGGGTGAGTGGCTAGGGAGCCCGGGATCGCCAATCCCGTACCTACCGTAGTAGGTCCCTGGGGAAAAATACCAGAGCCTCTTCTGCCAGTTTTTGGGGTTACTGATGGGCCTTCTCGGCAGCCGTAGCGGTCCTGGGGTACACCAAGTCCCCACCGTACGTCACCCCATCAGTCAGTCCCCTACTTCCTGTTGCCCACCCCTCGGGACGAGAACCGCAGAGGTTGTATTTTGAAGGGCGACAGGTAATATGTGGAGGACAAGGTGTGACGGAAGAGCTCAGTGATGTCAGGAGGAAAGTGTTGTGATAGCAGCTGAATAGATTCTTTGAGTGTCACCCTGGTGAATAGTGACACTACATCAAAGCTGACGAGAAGATCCCCGGGTGCAATAGTGATATTCTGTAGAGTCTGCACAAATTGGGCAGAGTTCTTGACGTGGTGTGGACAACCTCCCACAAGTGGTTGTAGGAGTTCGGAGAGGTGGCGAGCCAGTCGATACGTGAGCCTGCCGATCGCGTCCACAACTGCTATAGCCTGCATCCCATATACCCGCAATCTGTCTGGAAAATTCGGCAGAATACTGGCAAGACACAACATAAAAACTATTCACAAAGCGCCTGCTAAAATCAGACACTTTATGAGACCGGTCAAAGACCAATTACAAATAAACGTTCCGGGGGTGTACCGCATTCCATGTGAATGTGGAGTGCCGTACATCGGAGAAACCGGCAGGACCATAGCTACCAGGATCAAGGAACACGATAGAAGCATCAGACTGTTGCAACCTGAGAAGTCTGGGCTGGCGGAACATTGATTCCAGCAAGACCATAGGGCTAACTTCGGTCTCACTACTATTTTAGCAAAGTGCAGTGGCTACTGGGAGCGCAGAGTTAAGGAGGCATTGGCTATCTCGGCAGGGAGAGTCACTCTTAACCGAGATTCTGGGCTACAATTTAGTGCAGCATGGAATCCTGCATTAAAACTCGAAAAAGAGAGACTCAGGAAACACAGATCTGGCTTACTACGCTGTGTCTGCATGTTAGTATTAACAGCATGCGGGAGGCGATGTAGAAAGCATGCCGATGAATGATGGATGATCATCACCGGGCAGGCGGGGAGGGGCCTGTCCAAAAAACAAAAAATATATATATATGGGTCACCCCAGCCCTAAGTCATTCAACATCCTGAAGATGGGAGAGATGTACGCTCCCGAAACGTCGATGTCTCAACATCTGCTTACCTGGCTCGAAGCCCGAGAACGTCTAGAACAAATTATTCTTTGTTTTAGTGTTGTGTATATGAATTTCAGAATTCGTTTTGAATAAAATTAGGTTTGCTTTCATATGTACAAGAGTTTCATATATGTATATACTTGGCAGTGATAAGATACCTAATTTACTGAAGTATGGCTTACAACTAGTTGTGCTTGAGAGATCCGCTATGATTCTAAGTATTTTCGTTTGCTATATGAATACTTTTATACTGTCTTTAGAATTTCCACAAAAAAATTATACTATACGCCAACAAACTGTGAATATATGAAAAGTACACTACTCTCTGAACTTTCAAGCTCAACATGCCTGTAATTTACCTGATTAAGAATCACATTTTACTATGTTTTTCGTCAATGTCTCTATGTGAGTTTCCCAACTTAAATTTTTATCTAGTATTAGTCCCAGAAATATGATAGTTTTTACTTAATGTATTTGGTCTTGTCCCAGCATTAATTTTGGATACAGTTGACTTCCACTCATTTTATTATAGAAGCTTAGGGCTGCTGTTTTCTCCTTACTCAATATTAACATATTGGCACTGAACCATTTTTTTAATATATTTTAGACTATTTTCAATATGTACATCTGCCCCTTCCTTATTCACCTCTTTGATAAAAATATTTGCACTATCTGCAAAAAGTGTAACATTTATACATGTTCTGTTTTCTACATTATCTGCCAAATCATTAATGTACACTATAAATGAAAGGGGCCCAAGCACCGAACCTTGAGGGGACCCCATATTTCATTATAGTGCTACTTGAAATCTGAGTTTTAACTTCACTCGTTTCGCTATCAGAATACTCTATTTCCACTGATTGCTCTCTATTCTCCAGATAAGATCTGAACCAATCTAAAGCTAACCCCCTTATGCCATACGAGGATAATTTTTCTAGTAAAAGTTTGTGATCAACCAGATCAAACGCCTTTGTAAGATCTAAATAAATGCCTATCCCTAATTGTTTACTATCTAGTGTTTCATACACTTGTTCAATGAAATTCATCAGTGCAGAACTTGTTGATTTATTTTTTTGAAAAGCATTTTGATTGTCATTAATTACTTTAAATTTTTCCAAAAAGCTTGTTACCCTTTTATACATTATTTGTTCGAAGATCTTTGCAAAAGTTTAAATTATGGACATTGGCCTGTAATTTCCTACCTCCCCTTTGTTACCCTTTTTAAAGATGGGTTTCACTTTACCTCTTTTTAACCTGTCGGGGAACGTCTCACTTGATAGTGAAAGATTTATCAAGTACATCAGTGGTTCAATTAGGAATAAGGAGCAATGCTTTATGACACAGAGTAACCACCTATTCCTACCGATTTCTTATTCTTCAATTTTTTTATAACATCTTAACCTTACTCAGCGGTTACTGGAATTAAAAGCATGCTATGTTCATTTTTCTTTACACTTAACTTTTCCTTCTTTCCTAGAGAATGAGTATTTAACAGTTTCTGCGCTATAGTTGAATAAAACTGGTTGAATAATTCCGAAATTTGTTTAGGATCACTTACTTTTTGGCCATTATTTTCTAGGTGGTAATTCTCTTTCAATTTGGGTCCATTTTTTATTTCATGTTTAATTACTTGCCACATGTATTTAGTTTTATTAACTGCTTTATTTATTGCTTCATCATCATGTAGCTTTCTGGCTGCTCTTATAACTTTATTATATATATTTCGATATTTTTCGTAATAGGCATTAAACTCCGGTGTAGTCTTGTTTTCCTTCATGAATTTGCCCAAGAATTTTAATCTATGACCAGATTTCCGGATTCCTGTTGTGATCCACTTATTACCTAGCTTGTACATTGCCACTTTAGCCATTGGTATGGCTGTTACAAAGTGAAAATCAAATGTTCCAAAATGCATTCATGGCATCGTTTAGATTTCGCTCAGAGTACACGCTTTCCCAAGATTCTTTACTTAATAGAAAATTGAGATAGCTTAGATTGTCATAATTAGCAAGTCTAACCTTTTTCAATATTTTTTTTTTTTTTTTTTTTTTGCATTCTGTTTTGGGTTATGCTGATCTACTGGAACAACTAATTTTAACATTTGTGCGTAATGATCTGACAGGGCTGTGTCAAAAATCTGAAGTTCATATTTCCACTTATTTATATTCAGGACTACTTGGTCAATCGCAGAATATGACGAATTCGAGACACAGGTTGGTACTTTAACTACGTTTTCCATTCCACACATAGTAAAGAGATTGTGCAGCTCCTTTTTATTTGCGTTTTCTGTTCAATAGTTTATATTCATGTCCCCTACTAAAATTACAGATTTTTTAGTCTTTTTAAAGAAGTCCAAAATGATTTCTAAATTTTGAAGGACAGTTTTGGTATCGCTTGTGGGATTTCGTTACACATAAATAATTATTTTTCTGTCTAATAGTTCACACATACTGGCTTCAAAGTGTTTCTCCTGGTTTAAGTATTTAAACATGACAATCTCCCTAAATTTAACTGATTCATTTACATATATACATGATCCACCATTTTTCTTGTTTGACCTACAGAAGGAAGATGCTAGCACATAGTTAGGTATATTAGAATACTGTGTTTCATCTTCTCCCAACCAATGTTCCGTTAAACAAATTGCTGTAGAGTTTTTTTTAAAGCAGATGTTAATAGTACTTCAATATTACACTTTTTGTTTCTTAAGCATCGGATGTTTTGGTGGAAGATTGATAGGTTGAATTTACTATTGTTACTAATTTTACAGCTAGTACTTACACCAGTATTTGTTTTCTCAGGAGGATTGTCATCAAAGCCTACATGATTTCCACCTTCTTCACACGTTTCTAATTTAACCGATTTTTACTACTACACCTATTACATTTTTTATAGCTTCACTCAGTGTAAACAACCCCTTTCTGTTAAGATGTAGACCATCCTTGCCAAGGCACGAGTAGTCCAGCTTCTTGTCTAGGTCCACATAAATAGCTCTTAGAGCATGGCATGCCCATCTAATATTTTCATTAACACTATTTACGCACCTATCACCTAAGTCACGCCTTCTCATCATACTGTTCACTACTAGTTTTGTATTTGGAAACTTCTTCTTGGTCGCACATATAAGGTTGTACATGTTACCCAGAATCTCTTCAGCATTCCGCGAGTTTTTTAGATTGTTTGTACCAATATGTATCACAACCACTTCGGTATCTTCTGGTCTTCCAGTGATGCTGGGATCATTGAATTTACCACACATTTGCTGCACATTTATTCCACTTAGAGACTTCAACTTAACCCCATCCACATTTACATGTTTAATAATAGAATCCCCAAGCACTAACACTTTGCATTTTTCCGTTTCCGGCTTGTCCATTCCTTCCCCTTCATCTTTCTGATTTTGAGGTTAGGGTTAATCCACTTGAACTCTGAGCTAACTGCTGTTTCTTTCTTCTTTATCTGCAGACCATTGCAGAGAGTCCTTCATCAACAGATCGCTGAGATTCACCATCGAATGGCGATAGCGAAGTAAACCTGTTGCTTGTAGGAATAGGCTCCTTCATTTTCATCAAAATTTTTTCATCTCTGTGTTTAGCTTTTTCCTTCAGGAGATGAATTTCCGTTTTGAGTTCGTTGTTCTCAGTCTTTAAGTTCTTATTTCTTCACGAGCCTGTTCTAAGTCTTTGTTCAGTAAGTCCATGATGATTTGAAGCGATGCTATGACCTCCGCTTCATGTGTTGTTCCATTCCGAGATGGCGGTTCTTCCACTTGTTGATTTTGCTTCTTTAATACTATTAAGGGTTCCTCCCGGGTAATACAGTTTTAACATAATGATAAAATATGAAATGATGATGCCTCATAATACTAGCACAAAACTAACCTCCTTTTAAATAGGTTGTCTGTTAACCCTTGAGCTACCATGGCCAACGTGCCATCCTGACATTAAATTCTCCAGTTGACTCGTATATTTCCCCGGTAGACCACTAGGGTCTCTCGCATCCGAGATACACCATTTGTGGCGACTTACTATTGTACGTACTTAAGTCCCAGGCTTCATCATTTAACTCTTATTATTTTAGTTAATGGATGGAAATTAATCATTTCTTCACACGAGCCATATATAGGCTAAGGTTTTTGATAGAGTCAACATGAAAAATTCAATGCCATGACCAGGATTTGAACCACGGATCTCCTGGTTTCCATCCAGTCGCTCTTAACCCTTGAGCTACCATGGCCAACGTGCCGTCCTGACATTAAATTCTTCAGTTGACTCGTATATTTCCCCAATAGACCACCAGGGGCCATGGCATTGCATTTTTCATGTTGACTATCTATCAAAAACCTTAGCCTGTATACGGCTAGTGTGGAGAAATGATTACTTTCCATCAATTAACTAAAATAATAAGAGTTAAATGTGAAGCCTGGGACTTAAGTACTTACGATAGCAAGTCACCACAAACAGTGTATCTCGGATGCGAGAGCCCCTAGTGGTCTACCGGGCATATATACGAGTCAACTGGAGAGTTTAATGTCAGAACAGCACGTTGGCCATGGTACCTCAAAGGTTAAGAGCGACTGGACAGAAACCAGGAGCTCTGCGGTTCAAATCCTGGCCATGGCATTGAATTTTTCATGTTGACTCTATCAAGAACCTTAGCTCATATACGGATAGTGTGGAGAAATGATTAATTTCCATCAATTAACTAAAATATCTGTCTCTTGTTTATCAGCGCTAGCGTTAATTGTTGGCACTTTGTGAACGCTAGCCGCCTATCAGTTCCTTTTTGTACACTAGCCGCGCGATTGTAAACTGCTTATGCAAGCTCTTTATTACCGTGAAACATTATTCGCTTTTTGTTATCTATTTGCGCCAAAATTTTTATGTCTGTTGCCGCGACAGTATAATCTTGTAGTTTAAATTAAAATATGTTTTGGTAACTTGAGTAAGTTTGTGTTTTCTATAGAAGTGGAGACATTTGTTCAATTTGATGGTGGGATTGATAAAGATTCATGTTATTCAAGAACAACACCAGAAGATTCTGAGCGCAGTAGCTCATAGTGGCTTCAAATCTAGTTTGATAGATAAAACCGTAACAAAATTCAAAAGCACATCATAGCAAGCAACTTGGGGCTTCACACTTACCAGCCCTGAGAGTGAAGCTTCTATAAAACTTAATGACACTAAGCACTTTTCATAAAGCAAGTTGCTTTCGAATTCGATTTAGATTTAGATTTATTGATTCATCCATTAAAACATGTACATGTTATAGGACACGTCAAGTTAAAATCTAAGTACAATATTTACAATTAAGGTAGCTAACTAAATATTTACAAATTTAAAAATTCTTCCACACTGTGGAAGCTATTGGCTCTAAGGAGGTTTAATAACAATTTCTTAAATTGATGTTGTGATTCAGTCTTTTTTATAGATTCAGGTAGCTTATTGTAAAGATGTAAGCCAGCATATGTGAAACTATTTTCATACATCTTTTTGTTTGTGTGGTTTCACAAATAAATTATTGCTGCTAAGAATAAAACCCTGTTGAATTGCTAGCTAGAAGTCTGATGTTAATATACAATGTTATTTTATTATATTTTCATTCGGTTCTTTTCATACTTTATTTCAGCTGTGGAGTCAGATAGCAAGAATTATGTCTTACAGCTTGAAAAGGGTGCAGCTGCTGACAATGACTACTTCATTACTGACTATAAAAGTTTTAAAAATGAACTGCATCTCTATCCATCGAAGTGAAATGATATAACTTGTAAAACTTGAAATTTTACTGTTTCAGTGTCTTTGTGAGAAAATTTAACGTTTTGAAAGTGTTGTATTTCAGATTATAATAAAGTTATTTTAAAATGCATCTGTGATTTATTACTAAAGAAATCTGAAGGAATCAGAGTAGCTTTAATGAAAATATAGAACTATTATAATTTTCGGTAAGTTTTTCTGTAAATCAATGTGCATACTCTGATTATAAATTATTTAAGTATATATTTTGATATATAGTGCTTTTATGTGGTACTGCATTGTCCGACGTTTCATATAGAGTGATGTGTAAACAATTTAAAGATAGTATTTGTGATTCAGTTTACTGACACTACATCACATCATTTTTGTAAAATGGGACATGCTTTGAGAATTTAATTGCTCCCATCATCAACCTGTGCCAACCACTGAAGCAAGGTGTCAGGTTTTGTTCTTTGGTGCCTTTTCAAGGAATTTCTTGTTGCGGTTGCTTGGAGATAACTGAAAATTAAATACCCAACCTTGGCTTTTAAAAATGAAAATGTTTTCCAAGAAGTTGTTTCATGTTTGAAATGCCTGTTAAAAGTATAATAGTGTCACCTGAACGTCGGAACTCCCTATAGAACCGGCCGGCAGCAGCAGGAGACGGTAGGCGTTTGCCACGCCCACTCATTTGACTTATAGCGGTAACGAGGGTTGAATGGAAAAACATCACTGTGCCGTCTCTTTCCGCTCCACCTGAGTTCTCGAACATACGGGATATTTCATCTAATCCAGAACCTTCTAGATTGGCCAGTTGGCCCTATATAAGCAACACGTCGGGCTGGAGGAGGGTCAGTTCTTGGCGGGCAGCGAAGAGGCGCCGTGCTAGTGTACGGACGGGAAGACTGTGTACGTGCATTGGAAGAGTGTGCGTAACTGTGAGCGGCAGTGGAACTGTAACAGACGAACTGGTGAAACGTAATTGTGGGCATTACGTAACTCTGTGTAATTGGCAAGTGTTCAACTGTAAGTCAGTGGAAATGAACATTTTGAGTGGTGCAATCGAACTTTTAATTTCACGAACCCACAAAGTCACACTGGTGTACAGCACCTAAAGGAGACCCTGTGCAGTGCTCCAATTTTGGGTTTCCCACAACCGGGTGGCATCTTCATTGTGGACACCGACGCCCGCGACCATTGCATTGGAGGTGTCCTATCGCAGATCCAGTACGGCCATGAGCGGGTGATAGCCTACTACAGCAAGACGCTATCCAAGGCAGAGAAGAACTAGTGCGTCACCCGACGAGTGTTACTAATGGTAGTAAAGACATTGGAGCACTTCTACAAGTACCTGTACGGTCAGCCATTCCACCTGAGGACTGGCCATTCTGCCCTAACCTGGCTATTGAGCTTTAGGAACCTGTAAGGCCAGACAGCACGTTGGGTCCAGAGGCTGCAGGGGTACGACTTCACCTCGGAACATCGTAGAGGGAAGAGCCACGGTAACGCTGACGCCATTTCCCGAAGACCCTGTCCAGAAGAGTGCGGCCAGTGCACAAGAGTGGAAGGGAAGGAGCGTGTGCAGCAGTCCGAGTAGCTGTGGCAGTGTCTGCGGACGGCTGGGATAGCGCAGGCCTGAGGAGGGAGCAGCTGCCGGACGCACACTTGGGGCCACTCTTGAGGGAAGTGGAGGCAGGGACGAGACCAACCTGGGAGGACATCGCACCGAGGAGCGCCACCTACAAGTCGTACTGGGCCCAATGGGACTCGTTGAAGACCAGAGAGGGCGTGCTGTTCCGGGTATGGGAGTCACCTGATGGGAAGATGCAGAGAGAACAGTTGGTACGTCCCCGGAGTAAGGTCCTGGAAGTCTTGGAGGAAGTGCACGCCGGTACTTCGAGAGGACACCTGGGAGCGAACCGAACGATTGACAAAATATGGCAGCGCTACTACTGGCTGAGACTCCAAGCAGATGCTAAGAGATGGTGCCGTCAGTGTCACATGTGCGCGGCAAGTCGTGGCCCCCAGACCAGGAGCCGGGGTCGCATGCAGCAGTACAACGTCGGAGCTCCATTCGAACTGATCGCCGTTGACATTGCTGGACCGTTCCCAGTTTCCGACCAAGGCAACAAGTACCTAATGGTGGTCGTGGACTACTTCACCAAGTGGCCGGAGGTGTATGCCATCCCAAACCAAGAGGCAAAGACAATCACAGACTGCCTCGTGGAGAAAGTGTTCTGTCGATTTGGGGTGCCATTAGAGCTACACAGTGACCAGGGTACCAGCTTTGAGTCCAACCTAATGAAGGAGGCACTATAAAGGCTTGGGGTAAACAAGACCCTCACGGCGCCTCTACATCCCCAGTCGGATTGCATGGTCGAAAGATACATCAAGACCTTAGGGGAACACCTGAGGAAGGTCGTGGCCAGCCACCAGCGAGACTGGGACGTCAAGGTGCCTCTGTTGTTGCTGGCCTACCGCCCGTCTACACACGACAAAACTGGGATGATGCCAGCCAGCTTGATGTTCGGCCGAGAGTTGTGCCTCCCTTGTGACCTGGCTTTTGGAAGCCCTCCGGAAGCGAAACAGCCAGCTCCTGAGTATGTGGAGAACTTGGTGGACCATCTCCACGACATGCACGAGATGGCTCGCCAGAACATCCAGAAGGCGAGCGACCGCATGAAGACCAGGTATGACAGGCAAGCCAACAGCCAAGGGTTCCAGCAAGGTGACCTGGTCTGGTTGTACCGTCCTACCCGGACCAAGGGACGCTGCCCGAAGCTGCAGCAGCCATGGCAAGGACCGTACCGGGTGGTGAAGAGGATTAACGACGTGGTCTACCGCATCCAGAAGGTTCCCCGGGGGAAGATGTTGGTGGTACACCTGGATCGCCCGGCACGCTACGATGGTGCTGTTCGGGATGACCAGCTTTGAGGAGGGAGCAGTGTCACCCGAATGTCGGAACTCCCTATAGAACCGGCCGGCAGCAGCAGGAGACGGTAGACTTTCGCTACGCCCATTCATTTGTCTTAAATCGGTAACGAGGGTTGGCTGGAAAAACATCACTGTGCCGTCTCTTGCCGCTCCACCTGAGTTCTCGAACTTACGGGATATTTCATCTAATCCAGAACCTTCTAGATTGGCCAGTTGGCCCTATATAAGCAACACGTCGGGCTGGAGGAGGGTCAGTTCTTGGCGAGCAGTGAAGAGGCGCCGTGCTAGTGTACGGACGGGAAGACTGTGTACGTGCATCGAAAGAGTGTGCGTAACTGTGAGCGGCAGTGGAACTGTAACAGACGAACTGGTGAAAAGTAATTGTGTGCATTACATAATGCTGGGTAATTGGCAAGTGTTAAACTGTAAGTCGGTGGAAATAAAGAACATCTTTGAGTGGTGCAATCGGACTTTTAATTTCACGAACCCACAATGTCACAGAATCAATTTTATAGTTTTCTAGCCATATGTGTGCTGAGTGTTCTTGTTTATTATATTATTTATCTTTTTTGTAGTATGTTTTTAATCTTCTTTTTGTTTTTTCAATGTAACTTTTTGTTGCAGTCTTAGTTAAATTGATATGTTCTAGTTTTTTTCTGATATGGTATCCTTTAGTTCAGAATGTAATACATTTTCAATGGAGTATGCATTTTTGTGTGCCATAATGATGTTATGCTCTTTGAATATTTTCTGGAATTAGGTATGGCCGGAGATGGTATGTGAACTTCGTGTACATGCATTTTTCTTTTTCTGTTGACAGTCTGGTGGTTTCTTGTGCAGTCAACTTTTGTGCCTTTCGGTTATTTTTTTATGCTTTGTTCTTCTATTGAACCGTTGTTTTGAATTATTCTGTAGAGTGAGTGAGTGAGTGAGTGAGTGAGTGAGTGAGTGAGTGTGTGGTGTTTTAGGGCCCGTCGACAGCAAGGTCATTTGGGCCAGAAGTCAAGACTAAAACCTAAAAATTACACAAATTGGGCTAAAAAGGTAAAATAAAATAAAATCACTCAACTATTAAAAGTACATATAAAAGCCCATCCCAAGACTAACAATTTAAAATCTCTAAAATTAACAAATTTAAAATATAGGTCATATATGTTTCTAAAAACCAATTTTGGCAACAAACCGCAGTGCCTTTACCACGGCCACTGGGTCGTCCCCTAAAACTGCCACCAAGTAAGTCCCCAAGCCTATTGACTGGCGAACGCGGGCGTACTGCGGGCAATCAAGCAGTACGTGCCGCACCGTGAGGCGTACTGCACACGGAGCACACACAGGGGCCGGTTCCCCTCTTAATAGGTGGCCATGAGTCGCTCGTGTGTGCCCAATTCTCAGCCGGGTGAGTATCACCTCGGCCTGCTGGTTATCCCCGCAGGAAGTTGGCCAGGGTTGTACGCTCTCCTTTATAGCCCGAAGTTGTGTGCCTTCTAAAGCTGTCCAGGATTGCTGCCAAGCAGATAGGAGCTGGCGACGGAAAAAACGTTGCACATCCTTGTATGGCACCGTAGCTGTTAAACTCCGGGGCAAACGGCAAGCGGACTTAGCAGCCGCGTACACCTCCTCGTTCCCGGAAAAGCCCACATGGCCTGGGGTCTAAGTAAAAAGAAAATGGTATCCTCAACCGAACATTTGCGAGAGCTGACCCTGTATTTTTAAAACGAGGGAGTGAGCGGCAGTGTGCTGTTGCAAGGCCTGAAGAGCACTTAGAGAGTCAGTGCAAACAATAAAACAGCCAGGGGCTAACTTGCAAATAAAAAGGAGCAAATAGTAAATGGCATACAGCTCTGCTGAGAAGACCGAAGTGGAGTCCAGAAGTCGAAATTTATGAGCCTCACCGTTAATGAAGAACGCGTAACCCGTAGTGCTACCTAACTGAGAACCGTCCGTAAAGACTGGAACATAGTTAGGGTAACTGCCCAGTAGTTCGGCAAAAAGTTGTTGGAACACCGAAGGTGGAGTAGCGAGTCTAGAGTTGCTGGAAAGAGCAAGATCGAACCGCGCACGATCGAGTTGCCAAGCAGGATAAGGGCTGATGGACGACCTCTCCACGGGAGGCATTCGGAGGCCATGGGAATGTAGGAGATCCCAAAATCTTATTCCCATGGGTCGTGTCCGAAAACCAGGGCGCATATAACGCTGGACTAAATCTGGACACAGAACTGGTTTAAAACAAGGATGATTGGGATAGCTTGCCAACTTCGAGACGTATGAGCAGAGTAACAGCGAGCGACGAATATGCAGTGGAGGTTCGCCTGAGTCTGCATACAGGCAGTCGACTCGAGTGGTGCGGAAAGCTCCTGTGGCAAGGCAGATACCAGTATGATGCACGGTGTCTAAAAGGCGAAGTTTAGAGGCGGTCGCTGCGCCATAAATAAAACTGCCATAGTCCAGCTTGGACCGAACCAGAGAGCGGTACAGCCTCAACATTACCGTGCGATCGCCCCCCCCCCCAAGATGCTCCAGATAATACCTTCAGCACCCGCAGAGAACCATCGCAAGAGGCTCGAAGGTGACGAATGTGGTGCTCCCAATTGAGTTGTTGGTCCAAGTAGAGGCCCAAGAACTTCAGATGCGAGACCAATGGCAGGAGTGTGCCGTTCAAATGAATATCAGGAGGCGGGTGAATACCTCGTAGGCGGTGAAAGTGGATACACTGCGTCTTCATAGCTGAAAAACGGAGGCCGGTTTGAAGCGCCCAAGCTGCTAGCTGGGTAATGGTTAGCTGCAGTTGGCGCTCAATGTGATCTATGTTGGCAGACCTATAATAAACTGCGAAGTCGTCAACATAGAGGCATGATAGAATTCCACTTCGAACGGCATTAGTGATGCCGTTAATCGCTACGGCAAAAAGGGTGACGCTCAAAATCGACCCTTGAGGTACGCCGTTCTCCTGTATCCGCTCCCGTGATATCGTGTTTCCTATGTGGACCCGAAAACGGCGAAGTTTTAAAAAGTTGCATAGGAATTCGGGTAGATGACCACGCATACCGTAACCATGTAGGTTACGCAGTATGCCGTACCGCCAAGTGGTGTCATAGGCCTTCTCCAGGTCGAGGAACACGCCCACGGCATGCTGCTTCAGTAGAAAGGCATCGGCAATATACCCCTCAAGGCGTGTTAGATTATCGACACTTGAGCGATGGCGACGAAAACCTCATTGCAAGTTGGACAGATGGTTATGTTTTTCTAGCCACCAATTCAACCGAGCGTTTATCATTCGCTCGAAGGTCTTACAGATGACACTCGTTAGGCAAATGGGGCGGTAGCTAGATGGAAGTGTGCGATCCTTTCCGGGTCGAGGGATGGGGATGACGGTACCCTCTCGCCAGGAGGAAGGGAAAACCCGCTTATGCCAAATGCGGTTATAGATGTTTAAAAGGAAACATAGCGCCTCAGATGAAAGATGTAGCAGCATCTGTCGGTGTACGTCATCGGGACCTGGAGAAGTATCCTTTGCTAACGCCAGAGAATGGGCGAGCTCGGCTGCGGTAAAAGGTTGGTTGTACGGTTCGGTGCAGTCACTGTTAAAATTAAGTGGTACCCGCTCCGCCTTTTCCTTAATAGGCAGGAAGAGAGCGTCATAGCGGGCAGTTTGGCTAGTAGCAGCAAATGTGGTAGCTAGGGCTTCAGCTATGTCCTGCTCGGTGGTGCACATGGAACCGTTGATGGCAAGGCCGGGAATTACCGTCCGGCGATCCTTGCCATACATCCGCCGAACAGCTGACCATACTTGTTGGGTAGAGCTGCGCCGGGAAAGCGAAGACACATAGGCTTCCCAAGATTTACGCTTTGCGTTGCGCAGTATAAAGCGTGCCCTAGCGCGAGAACGTTTGAGGGCGAAGAAGTTCCCTTCCGTCGGGTGCCGCTGAAAAACGCGCAAAGCACGTTTGCGTGCTTTGACAGCCAAACTGCATTTCTCAGACCACCACCGTACAGGGATACGATGTGGTGTACGTGAACCTCGAGGAATGCTGGAGTCTGCTGCGAGCAGGATCGAGCAAGTAAAATATTCGACCATTTCATCGATGGTGTCGAAACCATCATCGATGAGGTGTATGAGGGATTGGAATTTTCCCCAGTTAGCTTTGGAAATAATCCGGTGAGGATGTCGAAAGGTCCACATTGGCGGCCAGAAAAATGAATGTTAATGGGGTAATGATCACTGCTAAAGAGGTCGGAAAGTACTGACCACTCAAGTAGTTGTACTAATGACGGACTATAGAAAGGTCTAGTACAGAATGTGTACCATAAGCGGATGGTAGGAATGTCGGGTCACCAGTATTTAGCAGAAGCTAATCAGACTTATCGAAGACGTCTACGAGGAGGCATCCACGGGCGTCATCAGTGTCTGATCCCCAGAGCGTGTGTTTGGCATTCAAATCTCCCACAAGGAGTAGTGGTGAGGGGAGCTGAGCCAATAGAGCTAGAAGATCACGCTCTGGAACTATACTGAGCGGCGGCAGGTACATGCTACAGATGGTAAAACTGATGCTCTCCAGCTGTATCCGAATGGCCACAGCTTGCAATGGTGTGGTTAGAGGACCATGGGTGGCGGAGATGTTAGGCGCCACTAAAGTAGCAACGCCACCGCTTGCACGCAGACCTGCAAGAGAATCGCTTCTAAATGCCGAAAAAGAGTGAAGGTGTAACGAGTGATTGGGATGTAAGTGGGTTTCCTGGAGACAAATAATTGACGGTGACCGTTGAGTACTAAATGTTGTAGGTCTTGAGCACGAGCTCGAAAACCATTGGCGTTCCACTGGATTATTTCCATGAAGAGTCTTTAACGGGCCGTTTTAACTTTTTTCTTGACCTTGGCAGACTTGGGCCCTACGATTCGAAAATCGTTAGCCTCCTGTGACTCCGATGATGTTCGGGAGTCAGAACTCCTACGGCTCGTAGAACGAGACCGGGATCTAATAGAGGGTGAGCAACTTCGCGATCTATGTTGTGGCCGGGATCGGTTTTTCACATTTACTACTGGATTGTTGTTCCTCGGTGATGGCTTGGTGGCTGGAGTCTGTACGGCTGAAACGGAGGCTGTGCTGGTGGATATACAAGCAGTCTGAGACGTGGGTTTAACGGCTAGAAAGTCAGTCTGCGTGGATGCGTGGGCGACAGGGACGTGTTGAACAGCAACAGTGGTGTTATGAGTACGGCGAGCTGCTGAGGCATATCCAGTAGTAGTAGCAGGCTTCAGTTGTTCAAAGCGCCGTCTTGCCTCTGGAAAGTTCAGGCGTTCCTTTACACGTAGCTCCTGTATGCTTTTTTCGTCCATGAATCTACGGCACTGTCGCGAACTGGAGGGATGACTGCCGCCACAGTTCACGCAACAAGGTGTTCGACTGCAGTTTGGATCGTCATGTTTCGGTAGGCCACATTGCTCACAAAGAGCAGGATTGGTACACGTGACCTTAGTATGTCCGAACTGCTGACATTGGAAGCAGCGCATGGGGTTCGGGACATACTGGCGGACGCTCGCACGTTCATAGCCGCAATAGATGTACTCGGGTAACTTAGTCCCGGCGAAAGTAAGAAAAACCGTACGTAGTGGGTACTCCTTGCCATCTTGCTTTCGTGTTAGCCGGTACGCCTGACAAACAAGTTGATCAGAGAGGCAACTTACTATTTCCTCATTCGCAAGACCATCTAAGCTGGAGGTGGTGACTACTCCTCTACAGGTGTTAAGCGTTTTGTGTGGGGCTACGCGGATGGGGTAGGAGCCCAACAAAGTCGCTTTCTGTATCTTCTTAGACTGGTCTGCACTTGTGCTCTCTAATAGTAAGCTACTGTCTCGGAGACGCGTGGTGTTTTTGACAGGGCCACTGATCTTATCGAGTTGACGCTTTACGTAGAACGGACTTATATCTTTAAACTTTTTGCCCTCACAAGCCAAAGTCATTACCAGAAAAGGGTCGGTGAAAGAGGTTTTGCGCGGAGACATATGAAATGGACCCCCATCCGGAACCGTCGGCCTCAGCCTGCCATCCGGGGGTTAAACAAAGAAAGACACTGAATCTTCACGGTCTGTGCCGTCGTGGGGACCTCACCCATGACCGATCTCATTTGTACCTCAGAAAAGCTACCCTTCAATACCCACTGCTTGTCCGTATGGGTAAACCGTTCACCACGCACACCCCGGCTTTAAGCCCCTACCACAGGAATAACCGCCTGTGGCTCCCCACTTTAGGCTGCGCTGCGTATAATAGGCACACGCGGATTCAGGGGACTTGTGGTTGATTGCACCGGGGTTCCGTCAGCGGTAACACGTCCGGTCCGTGATACTAACGCAACGGCACACAGCCGTCGGGAGATTAACACAGACCGGGCCCTCAAGGAGCTACGTGGGTGTACTTGACGGTGTGGACGGGCTCCGCACCTAAGGCTACACATAGGGGCAGTGCGAAGGGTCCGCTCAACCTTCACTTTTAAGACCTCCGGAGAGCACACATGTCGGAAGCCGCGCTGAAAACCGTGGGACAGAACCACGGAGATAGGAGAGATCCCTGCTGGTGAGACAGGAGTTATAAACCTAAGACCTTAAGTGCTAATAATTATAATAAAAAACTAGAAGGGGAAGAAGGTGATGCATACTGATCAGCAGTTGCAGAGCGTGGTACGGTTGATGGAGGTGAAGGGGATGAATTGAGGGTGAGTGGCTAGGGACCCCGGGATCGCCAATTCCGTACCTACCGTAGTAGGTCCCTGGGGAAAAATACCAGAACCTCTTCTGCCAGTTTTCGGGGTTACTGATGGGCCTTCTCGGCAGCCGTAGCGGTCCTGGGGTACACCAAGTCCCCACCGTACATCACCCCATCAGTCAGTCCCCTACTTCCTGTTGCCCACCCCTCGGGACGAGGACCGCAGAGGTTGGATTTTGAGGGACACTATTCTGTAGATTGCTTCTTTTTCTCTTTTAAATTCTGCTTTGTTAAGAGGTAAGTGAACTATTTCTCAAACTGTTATAAACTGCATACTGATGTGGTTTTGGATTGTAACTTTTAGATTTTATATAATGCAGCTTTCAGCATCAGTTAATAATTGGAACAGTTGAGCTTTTAAACATGTCCTATTTTACAAAAATGTAAGTGATGTAGTGTCATTAAACCAACTCACATTTAACTTTCTTTAAACTGCTTTTATGCAATTTTTCAATAGGAAATAAAACATTGAATATAATTGTTAGAAATTTAAACAAGGACAATGCAGGTATATTCAATGGCATTACATTCCATTGATCCAGAAGTAGCAGAAAAGGAATTCTTGGTGTCTACCTGTTATACAAGGCAAACTGAAACTTCTGGTCTTTAGTGTTGGTAATATTTTGGGACAATCTATATATCACAATAGAAAAAGTGTTAAAGTAAAAAAAAGAAAAGAAAAGAAAAAAAGATTGTTCCTTCTTTGCAAGCATTCTCATAATGTGTGTCTCCATTGGAATTACTGTATTGAGTTTTGACCAAGTCTGTGGTGAATGATAACAGTAAAAATGAAAACATATTTTACATATTAGCATTATAATTTTTGGCTGTGCTATTTGGTCTGTGTTTCCTATCCTAAAGTTTGAGTTTGTAACTATCATATCAATATATTTCCAAATAGCAGTATTGTTGTATCTCTAATAAGATGATTGGGTTTTACAGCTTTGTCTTTAATATGTCTCTTTGCTATTTCAATAAAATGATTTGTTGCTGAATTTTTAAATTTAAGTTGAGTGTTTTTGTACTGCTGATAAAATTATTTTTATAATTCTCCAAAATGTTTGTCAAATAGTTATATGTATGATGCAAAAAATGTCTTATACAAATGAAATTTTAGCTTTATTTTTCAGCTAAAATCTTACAATTACTGGCAAAGGATGTGTGAGATGTAAATTAATTGACATGTTTGGAAATAGCATTGCTTACATCATTAAACTTTTGTGTGACTGCTTGGATGTATGTAATAAATAAATGTTTATAAGATTAAGGAATTCTGAGAAAACAAAATAACTGTAAATGTATAACCTGACATGTCCAAAATCATATGTATGATAAACTGGATGAAATAAATTTTTATTATTTACCATCTGTTGTTATATGTAGGGTTCCTTCAGGTGGCGGGTTGATCAACATCTGAAGAAATTTAAAAACCAGGTGGCATATCAAAATTCATAAAACAGGTTTATATATATAGATAGATATATAGATATAGTAAAACAAAAGTGATGGTTAAAGCAATATGTTTTTGAAACTTATTTTTTGAAACACAAATATAACTATTTGTAACAGTAACTTCACTTGTCTTAAAAGAAAATTATGTAAATTGTTCTTATTAATTGCTGAGAGATTATGTAAACTCTTGCTTACATCTTCAGTTACAAACAACTGTGTTGTCAACACTACCATCAATAAAGGTTACTATGTTTTGGCTAGTATTACCAAAATTTGAAAACGAAACAAACTTAATACAGAATCGAAAAATTCATTAAAATTCACTATGGGATGTTTATTTTGAGAAAAAATATTTATTTAAAAAATAAACATCGTGTAATGAATTTTGAAATACCAAAAGTTGGTTTTGTTTTTAAATGTGTTTTGATTTCAGATTTTGGTAATACTGGAAAAAACGTAGTAGTCTCTATTGATGGTAGCATTGAGAACACAGTTGTTTGGTCTGAAGATGTAAGCAAGAGTTTAGGAAATCAATCCCAGCAATTAATAAGAAAAATTTACATCATTTTCTTTTAAGACAAGTGAAGTTACTGTTACAATTAGTTATATTTGTGTAGTAATAGTAATAGTAATTTATTTCCTTTTACATCATCAAATGGAAATACAAAATCAAGATTACAATTATAAAATCCATACTGAAATATGCCATATATTCCTAAATCCTGGAAATCCTATCATGTTATAATGCTGCCCACCATTGAATAGTAATTCAGCCGCCATACACCTAACCCTAGGTTTGTGTGTAATGGAGGCCCTCTGCTCCTTTTTACACTTTCTGCCATTTCACCTATCTCACTCTACATTTTTCTCTTAATTGTTCTTAGCCATCTCTCTTTAACTTTCCCTAAATAATTCCCTATATTTCTCTTGTTCTTTTCTCCTTTTACTGACAACATTTTTCTAATTACTACTTCACCCCCCAAACTGTCCCATTTACGTAGCCAAGCCTGCTCTCTCCATATCTTTGTTTGACTACAATTTAATATACAATGGAAATCTGCATTCTCTTCTCCACACAATGGACATTTATCTAGCTCCCTCTCTTGGCCTATATCTTTCAAGTTTCTCACTCCTGTTCTCGCCCAAGCAAAACCTTCTCACCCTAACTTACTACATATATCTATATATCCTTCCCTCCCCCAGGTTATTTTTATTTCTCTATATAATCTTAGTGTGCTTTTGTCACTTGTATTGGCAAATATGTCTTGTCTGTCACTATCTTCTAATCTTAGCTTTACCTATTTCCAGAAGCCTCTATACCCATATTCTGCATTTATCCAAGAATGACCCATACCTATCTGCTTCAACAAGTCATACATTTTATGTGCCCAAGACCCATCCCAGTTACTTCTGTTTTGAAAATGAAAACATTCTTTAATTATATTGCCATCTTCTAAGTTAGTGATTCTGTATAAATATTTCATTGCCCTTGACAAGATCTTAATTTTAGTAGAATGCCTGCCTAGTTCTAATTGTGCTGCTCCATTAGGTGATGCTATTGGTATACCCAATATGTATTTACAAAAGGATCTATGCACTCTATCAGTCTCTCTCCAAGCCTCATCTATTCCCCAAACCTCTGATCCATGTAACATTCTATTTTCTACTACTGCCGTATAGATCCTCTCCAACCATTTGACATTTATATCCGGTAGTTTACTGTAGCATGATCTTATTACTCTCATGGCCATTTTACCTTTTGCCACAGACATCTTTTTTTGTTCTTTCCAGCTGCCATCTGAACTCAACCTTGTACCCAAATAATCAAATCTCCTTACTACCTCTATTTCTTTTCTATTAACCTCCCATTTCTCATGCTTACGCAACCTGTATCCTTTTTTGAAGACCATAATCTTTGTTTTGTTTTCATTCACTTTCAAACCCCATTTATTGCAATAAGAATTGGCTGCCTTGATTGCTCTTCTCAGCCCTCCACTTGATATGGACCAAACTACTAGGTCATCTGCGAAAAGTAGCCCCGGTATTTCTTTATTATTAGTAGCTGGTGAATGTACCCTACAACTTTATCTCCTCTAAAATTCCATCGATATAAAGATTAAATAATACTGAACTAAGTTTACATCCCTGCCGTACTCCTGCCTTACTCGATATAGATGTAGTTACTTTGTTGCCTGGTAGTTTTATACACAACTCATTCTCTTGGTATATCATTTTAATTACTTCTATAAATGCCTGACTTATCCCCTTACTGCTTAATTTTATCCACAATGCATCTCTATTAATTGAATCAAATGCGTTTTCTAGATCAATAAATATCATACCCTTCCCCTTTTATTGCTCAGATATTTGTGTACAATTGTTTTAATAATAAAGATGTTATCTGATGTTCTCCTGCCTGGTCTAAAACCTGCTTGGAACTCCGATAGTTTATTCTCCTCAACCCAATTTTGCAAACTATTTGCTAGAATTCCCGTGAAAATCTTCCCTAGAATAGACAATAAACTAATCCCTCTGTAGTTAGCTGGGATATTTTTATCTCCCTTTCCCTTGTAAATTGGCAATACCATGCTTGTCCTCCATTTCCTAGCAATTTTCTTTTCTTCCATTATTTTATTGAATAACTTTATCACTATTTTCCTCCTAGTTTCATCGAGTGCCTAAGTCTTCCAAAATTCACCTGGTATACCATCAATACCAATAGCTTTGTTAGCTTTTAACCTCTTTATTTGTTCACAGAATTCAGCATCCGATATATGTCTATCTAATTCATTAATTATTTGCGGACCCCTAACAAACTTCTATCCACTCTGATATAATTATCTTGTCCTAATAGTGATTCAAAGTATGCACACCATTGATCTGCGCCTATATACTCATCTTTCCCCACATCTTTATATAGCCCTCTTATTATTAACCAAATTTTCTTAGTGTCATGTATTGTTGCTGCTTCATTTAGCATTCTGCCTATTTTCTCACCCCATTCCCTCTTTTTAAGTTCCATTAGACACCTGTATGCCCATCTCAAGATCAGGAAATTTTCCCTTTCCTCTTTTTCTCCTGATTGCCGCCAGTTCTTTAATTCCTGTGCTACTCTTGCCTTTTCCATCTGGCAATCCTTGTCAAACCACTACCTACTGATGCCTTTAGAAACCCCCATTTTCATACCGGCCCCTGCCCTTTTAACAATATATTCCAGTGCCTCTAAGGCTTGCTCTATTTTATTCTCAGTTAAGCTTCGTACCCTCACTTGTAAGCTTTTACTACTCTCTGAATTCAATTCATTAACAAATGTATTATGCAACTCTTCTTTCCACTTATACACTTCCACCACACTGAGACATTCTTCATCAAGCTTCTTCATACATTTGTTGCCTTCCCCTAACTCTCGTTAACATTGCGTACTTTGTAAACATTCCTTATTTTTGCCTATGCCAGTTCAATTGCATTCATATCACAGTTATATAGAGGTAGACGAATAATAGTGTGTCCCCTTTCGAGAGCCATAACACTGACTAAATAGTCTTGCTTTTAGATTGGTTGTATACTGGTTATCTAATAATTAACCTCAAAATTGCTCAAAATGAAATGGCGTACGTGTGAAAGCTTAGCATATTAGATGTCACAGTAAGTACCGCATTTCCTGTTTCAAAGTTGCAATCTGTATTTACGGAAATAGGCGAAACCTACCAAATGAGGACTTGGGACCTGAACGCTCAAGAAATCTTACGCATATGGTACAACACTTGGTAACCAACTTATCTGTTTCAAAATTGTCAAATCCTCTGGGACTTTTTTTCCATGTTTTCATCACTGGCCATACTTTTCTTTTTTTGTAATTTACGTCCTCCAGCATTAAGTCATAACGGACGGTGAATGAAATGGGTGAAATGATGCTCAAATGAGCCCAGGGTCCATGGAGCTTAGAGTTACCCGACATTCGTCTTTGAGGATAAGGGAAAACCCCGGAAACACTTTATCCAGGTAACTCACCCTGACCGAGATTCGAACTTGGGACCTCTTGAGCATGAGGCAGAAATGCTACCACCTACGTTACCAAGGCGGTCACCGTACTTTTTGGTTACTTCCGCTAGGCGATGAATAGTTCGCTATCATGTTGCCACTTACTGGGCAGCAAAACAAACTTACTGACCAAATTTATTAACAGTATTTCATAATTCATCACTGTTTTGCACAAAGCAGATGATAGCATGTTAGGGAACTATCTGCCATCTACCAGAAATGTCCAAAAAGCTTAGTCTACCAATATATCAAAATTTTACTCTGTTGGAACACCATAGTGAACTGAAACATTATTAAATTATAGGTGAGTCATATTTTTTATACATAAGCTTCACTTACATACCGATATTGAGGACATATTTCGTCAACTATTGTTTGCATGATCTGCTCTAATGCGACTAAAGCTTGATCCAGTGGTGTGAATAGTTGCTGCTGTCATCGGTTGATTTTGTGATGAATCTAAATGTGGGTTTGTCATTTGGCAGGATTTCAAACTT
>JAUKNK010000164.1:2395000-2537500 GCA_030765055.1 Mantis religiosa
TCAACGTATGGGTGAAGCTATTTTGGAGTTATTCTAAATTCTGTCTGCTTAATTTGTAAGATGTTAGTAATGAACAAATTTGCTATTTTTATTGGCTGTCAAACAAGAAATCTTTAGGGAAATATCTGAAATATGTGTAAAGATATCTTGATTATGTGTAGGAGCTCCATACGTTGCTGTTCATGCATTTCCATATGAATAGCCTACATTCAAAGCTCAGATTAATTTCATTGAAATCTATAATAGTCACACTCACACCTAGCTTCATTAGAGAGTTTTTGGAGCCCAGCTAATTACTCTCAGTGGCCTCCATTCGGGAGACCAGGGTTTGATTCCCGTGGCCAACGTACCTGGCCCATGGTCTTTTTCGAGAGTTTTCCGGATCGCGAGGCGAATGCTAGGTAAGTTAATTACCTCTCCCGAATTACCTGTCCCTCCATTTCACCTCCATTATCATTTCATATAATCTCTCATATGGTGATGTCTTTCAGGGTAGAAGTGTCGGTGGGTGTCTCGGCGGGGCATGGCGCGATGATATGCTCTGAGGAAAACACTTTTCCCTCGGGCGGGTCGGACTCCGGTCTCCGAGACTGCCTAGTGGGCCGATTCAGATGCTTGGCAGGTGCTATGCCAGTTGTGCAAGACTGCCTGGAGTACTCTGCTTTGGGCAGGCAGAATCCGGTCCCCAAACCGGCCTCGTGACAGTTTCGTGCCCATGGCAGGTGGGATGCCGATTGTCCTAAAACCACCGCCGGATAATTTCTATCTCGTAAAGCGTGGGGACCACGCCCTCTGTATTATAGTGACTCCTTGGGGTCAGCAGCCCTCTATCTCCTCTTGCCTCATCCTTCCTCCCGGGGTGCCCCACTTGGGCATGGGTACAAAAGACCAGTCTGGTTGAGGTGCCAAATCCGTTCCGAACAATCAAATCCAATCCAGCTAATTACTCATTAACTGTGTTTCTTAGCATTTGAATATTTTAATGAAACACTGTCAATTATATATATTAAAATAATTCGAACAATGTTTTCCAGGTCCTCCTTTAGTACAATGCTCTTAACGTGTTGTCTTTCTTATTTACCTCAAAAAAAAAAAGGTGCGACATCACTTAAAGTTACAACAGAAGCCACAAGTGAGTCAAAACAACCGCCATATTTTACAATCGGCGATACCAGGGGCAGACATTCTAGTAGACATTGAGGATCTGAATATCAGAAATTCGGTCTCAAGCCATATTAGGGCTAAAGCTTCTACTGGCACTGGAGTGTTTTGCAACGAAAAATAATATAAGGAAGATGACTAGATTGGCGCTTCTTTTCCTTTTTCCTTTTAAAGGGATTTTTAAGCAAATCTGATGTGTTAGTTTACGTGCCTAGAAGCAGTCTCTGGCGTTTCTATCGCTCTCCAGGATCGATGTCGTTCTCACCTAGACCGCGGATGAGGGAGTTGATAAAAGTAACGTGAAAGGGTATAGATGTAGTCTTTTATTGTGGGAATACGTTGATCTCGTCGCACAACTAGATTAGGGAAGTACCAAGGGGAGTCTGTGGCAATGCGGAGTAATCAGGATTGTAGATCTTCAAAGCGACTTAGATGAGACTTGGCTGCTATTCCCCATATTTCGCTGGCATATGTGATGGCTGGTCGGAATACCTGCTTATACAAGAGCAGTTTTGTAGGGACAGACATCACCGACCGTCGGTTATAGAGAGGGTAGAACATACCCATTCTCTTAGGAGTGTGTGTGTGTAATTTACGTCCTCCAACGTTAAGTCATATCGGACGATGAATGGAAGGGGTGAAATGAATCTCAAATGAGCCCAGGGTCCATAGAGTTTAGAGTTACCCGACATTTGTCTTGAAGGATAAGGGAAAACCGCGGAAAATCCTTTACCAGGTAACTCACCCTGACCGAGATTCGAACTCGGGACCTCTTGAAAGTGGGGCAGACACGCTACCACAACGCTACCGAGGTGGACTACCCATTCTCTTGCTAACTTCATTAGTCACATAAGTAATGTGGTCTTTCCACATCAATTTGATGTCGAGTAGGACACCAAATACTTAGCATAGGTTTGCCAGTGGACGTCCTCATCAGCTAGGCGAATTGGCGGAAGGTCCACCAGTCGTCTTCAAGAGAAGGTGATGGCCTGGCTCTTCTGTGTGTGGATGCGTAGGCGCCAACGTTTGAACCAGGTGATGAGGAGGTCGGTATAATGTTGAAACCTGCGAGCAGACCATTAGAGCCTTGCCATCGCCATCGCGAGTGGAGATTGAAGATCTGAATGTCAGACCTTCGGTCTCAAGCCAGATCAGGGCTACTGGCAGTGTAATTTTCGCCAGGAATGATAATATACGGCAGAGGATTAATTTGGAAGCTTTCTTTTATTTTTATTGTTTTTTTAGAGTAGGAACTGAACACAGCTAGCCTGCTGGTATTCCCAGAGAGCACACTAGTTTAAGAAAAATTGACACACCAAGCTACATTAAGGAAATTAGCGACTGCTTCCGCAACTTCAAGATAGGTTCGTGACTAGACATTGAACATCTGAGTGTCAGACCTTAGGTCTCAATTCAAATCAGGGCTAGGCCCTCTACTGGTAATGGAATGTTCTACAAGGAATAATAGTAATATATGGCAGAGAATTTGGTTGGAGTATTTTTAAAGGCATTTGTTGTGTTATTTTACGTGCCTAGAAGCAGTTGCGGGCGTTTGTAGTGCTCTCGATGATCGATGTCGTTCTCACCTAGACCGCGGATGAGAGAGTTGAAGTTGTGGGAGAGGAACGTGAAAGGGTATGAATGTAGTCTGTTATTGTGGAGATACGTAGGTCTCGTCGGATAACTAGATTGGGGATGTACCAAGCGAAGTCTGTGGCAATGCGGGTGAATCGGGATTGTAGAATTTCAAGGCGATGTAGGTGAGACTTGGCTGTTACTCTCCATATTTTGCTGGCGTATGTGATGGCTGGTCGGAGTACCTGCTTATACAAGAGGCGTTTTGTAGGCAGAGTCATCATGGATCGTCGGTTATAGAGAAGATAGAGTATACCCATTCTTCTACTAATTTTATTAGCCACATAAGTAATGTGGTCTCTCCACGTCAAATTGATGGCGAATAGAAGTGTTTCTCAAAGTGTGGTCCGCGGACCCCCGGGGGTCCGCGATGGGATGTCAGGGGTCCGCGAGGGGATGTCAGGGGTCCGCGAGGAGATGTCAGGGGTCCACGAAGGGGTCCCTTAAGTCAAGTTATAATGTTGAGTTAAAAGTATAGAAAACGTAGAATTGTATTTACTGAATCACTTATCTGCACCGTGCTGAACTACAAACGTTTTACTTAACATCTTTATGCATCTATGTCGTAATGAAGTAATGCAGCTGAGAGGTGCAATCAACGTAACAGTTGGGAGCTTGTAGTGCAGCTTTATAATAGCAGCGACGCAATCATACTGACCGTGAGCGGTTAGCTGCGATGCGGGTTAAGTCAGCCAAGCCTGTGCGCTGTGTGTTTTTTGTTATGATGTACTGTCCAATGATGCAATGAAGTCTACTAAGCTGCGAAGACATTTGGAAACGAAACATCCGATTACATTGGTACGACATCTGATTGTTTTAAAGTAAAATATAAAGATATAAAAATGAGTAAATTTAGAATTGAAAAAAATTTATACTGGAACCAGTAGTGAAAAAGGAACACTAACTTCCTATTAAGTAGCACTACTTACTGCTAAATGTGGCAAACCTTATAACATTGCAGAGAAATTAATATTGCCAGCAGCTAAAAAGATGTGTAGCATAAAAATTGGCGACTCAGCTGTCAAAGAGATGAACGCAGTCCCACTATCAAATGATTAAGTTAAACGTAGAATTGTTTATATGTCTCAAAATGTCCTGGACCAGCTCATTATGAGGTTGAAGTCAACAATTTATGCTTTAGAACTTGACGAAAGTACTGATTTCACTGACAAGTCTCATTTGTTAGTTTGTGTACGTTACGAATACGAGAAAGAGCTTGTTGAAATGTGTAGTGTTTAACGCCCGCTTTTACTACATACGGCACCGCAGGCGGTGACACTGATGATACATGAGATGAAAATGGAGCACCGGTGGAATGATATGGCGGGGGAAACCGGAGGTCCAGGAGAAAACTCGCCCCAACGCCGTGTTGTCCACGACAAATCTCACTTTGCGGTCGCCTGGGATCGAACCCGGGCCGCCTTGGTGAGAGCCAAGTGGTCTAACCACTGAGCCACGGCGTGGCCGAAAGAGCTTGTTGTAGACCTATTGTTGTGAAGGGAAGTCTTGCATAATACTGCTGAGGATGTCTTTATTTCACAGCAAGGTCTTGAGTGAAACGTTTGTGTAGGCGCAAGCACCGACGGAGCCACAGCGATGTCTGGACACAACACTGGATTGAAAGCTCGATTTCAAGTTGTCATCCCTGAAATTAAGTGGACTCGTTGCTCGATACATAGAGGCGTTGGCTGTAAAACAAAATCCAACATATTTGAAGGAAACATTAGAAGAGTTGGTTAAAATTTTGAACTACATTAAAGCCCGTCCTCTTAACTCACGGATATTCAAAAAACTATGTGAAGAAATGGCAAGCGAGCAGAAACAACTTTTCATGCACACAGACGTTTGCTGGCTTTCTTATGGAAATATTCCTTCGCTATATTTTGAATTACATGATGAAGTGAGGCTATTTTTTGATGACAGCAAGCACGAAAACTTTCCCCTCGGCGAACAACTGTGTGACTTTGAATGGTTGTGCAAAAGTGACATTTCTGGCTAGCATCTTCTCACACTTAAACTAAACCAAAAATTGCAGAGACCAAAACAAGATGCTCGTGGTTCATGAGAAAATTGAAGTAATGGCAGGGAAAACTTCAAGTGTGGAAAGTTCGTGTCGAAAAGAAATCCTTGGAACAATTTTTGACTTCATCAGAAGAAACTTTGCCTAAAAATATTGAAGAAGCCACAGTAGAACACCAAAATGGCCTATAAAGTAAACAGTAAGGGATGACAGGTTATATACCAGGAAAATAAACTTGCCAAATTTTGGTTTCTGGCGCAGAGTGAAGTTAATGAACTTACTACCAAAGCACTTAAGTATATTGTGCCCTTCCTAATTTTATATCTGTGCAAGCAAACGTTTTTAGTGTTGTGCAACATCAAGCCATTGAAGAGAAACAGACTTGCCAATGTAGCAACTGATAAGAGTAAAAATCACTAACATTCAGCACAGCTTAATCAATAAGCTGAGCTTATTCAATAAAACACGTTACATTGTTCATATTAATACATTCCAATTAACAATGCTTCAAGCTTTTTCCACATAAACTGATTTTTAGTAACCCAATACTAACTTTGTTGAAATTGTCAAGTGGTAGATTCAGAACATTATGAATAACCTTTTTATATGTATAAAAATGGTTTCTCTACATGGAAAATAAATTCATTTTTATAACATGTTGTGCCTAATGTTATTAATCCTTGAGTAATCCAAAGAGTGCGATATTTCAAATTTTTACTGGTATAATGCTGAAGTTAAATAATAATATAGTTAGGTAAACTTGTATAAAATTTACTTCAAAGTGGAAAAATAATTAATTTTAATAAATACAATTATATATATTATTCAGAAGTTTATTTTATTTAGTTTAACTGTAATTCCTTAATTATTATTAACATACAAGAAAATATCTTATATTATAGATACAGTTTATTTAAATTTCAATTATAAAATTCAACCAAAGTCCACTCGTTCATATAAATTGAGTTGCCAAACTATGGGGATATACGAACAAGTTATTAGATGATAAGGTGGTCCTTGAGGCAGAAGAGTTTGAAAAACACTGGAATATAACAAGATACTTAACATAAGTTTGTCAATGGACGTCCTCGCCAACTAGGCGAATTGGTGGAAGGTCCGCTAGTCGTCTTCGAGAGAAGGTGATGGCTTGGCTCTTCTGTGGGTGGACGCGTAGGCACCAACGTTTGAACCAGGTGGTGAGGAGGTTGGCATATTGTTGATTCCTGCGAGCAGACAAGTTGAACTCTGATGACGGGGAGATGACAGTTATGTCGTCAGCAAAGAGATACAGCGAGAAGCGTGGCAGGAATAGTAGGGTGTTGATATACACATATAGCAGGAAGAGAATGAGTCTCAGGACACTACCTCGGGGAACGCCAGGCCTGATGGGATGGGATGAGGATAAAATTTCATAATGGGAAACAGCAAAGATTCTGGCAGTAAAGTAGGATTGAATGAGGTGAATTATGTAGAAATGGGTTTGGTAGGTGATTAGACGGGGCAGTAAGCGTTCGTGCCATACGCGGTCGAATGCCCTGGTGATGTCTAGGAGTAGTGCTGAAACGAACTGCTTCCTGCTGAAAGCTGTGTAAACTTCGTCGATCAATCGAAGTAGTGATAGTTGAGTGGAACGCTGAGAGCGAAAACCGAATTCCTCTGCTCTAACAATATTGTGTCGGTTCAGGATAGTCCTTCGTCGACTTAGAATAAGCTTTTCCATCAGTTTACTCAGTGTTGAAAGCAAACTGATGGCTCTGTAGCTCTCCGGGAACGTTCCGTCTTTCCAAGGCTTGCAGATAGCAATGAGTTTTACGTGCTTTCAGGCCTTTGAGAAGTAGCCAGGTTTGAGGAATGCATTAAGAAAAAGTCTTAAGGCTTTCACCCAAGTGAATGGAAGTACCTTTAGCGCCGCGTTCGCTATGTTGTCAAAGCCGAGTGATTTAAATGACCGGAGGCTGATGATGTGGCATTGCACTTGAGCTACGGAGATGGAGGGAGGTGGTAGATCATCATCGGGATGGGTAAGATACACCAGGACTTCCTGAGTGACTGCGTAAATATGATCTAAGTCCGGGGTGTCAGCGGCCGTAAATGTCGTTTCCAGGAAGGTTGCATGTAGTTCAGCCTTTTCCCTTGCAGATTGAGCCACTACCTCGCCGCAGTACAAAGGTGGATTTTTGCACGGGATTGATGGAAGGATTTGGTCATGCTCCCAAATGAGTTGTCCTCTACGCGAAAAGGGCAGAGCTTTTGTTCCCATCACTCGTTGCGAAATACTTAGAGTTCAAGTTTTAACAGCTCCCGAAGGCGGCGAAACATACGACGATCTGTTGGGCAGCGACTATGAATAAAGCGCCGCCGCATCCTGTTCTTTTATTTAGTTACCTCGCGGATGGCCTAAGGTTGATATTTGATCTGTTAGGTTTTGGTTTTGGGGACGAGCTGATGATAGCAGTAGTCAGTCGGGAGGTGAGGGGTTAGCCACAGTGTCTATCTCTGCTAGAGTGTGACATGGCTGCTGCGGGGGCTGGATTTGTTCCAGTCGGATCGAAAATTCCTCCAATTGGTCTTAAGTGAGACTGGGTATCCTCAATGAGTATTGTACTTGCACTTGCCAGGGAAGGATAGGATGATGGGGCAATAGTCTAAAGATAGAGCAGGAGCTGTGAAGAAGGAAAAGTGTGGCAGCACATTGCGGACCAGGACAAGATCGAGCCAGTCAGTTGGCCTTCGATCTCCACAGTGAATAGTAGGTTAGTTTGGAGCCTTGGTGGAGATGGTGCCTTGGCGCTATGAAGTTGTGGAGTATGCGCCCACGATGGTTGATACTGGAGGAGTTTCAGTTGCAATGCTTGGCATTGAAGTCGCCCTCAGCAATAGTCCCCAGCAATAGTGGCAACTAGGGTGTTAAAGAGATGGTCCCATTCAGAAAAGTGTAGAGGCGAGTCGGTGGAGCATATACTGAATATAAGTGCAGGAGGCCATTGTTGCTGTCGCCTTGGATGCCGATGATCTCCCGATTAGTGGTTACGGAAACCAATATTTGATGGTTTTGAATGGCACAGTCAATGTATGCGGCAGTACCTCCTATGCTGTCGGCTCGATCTGTGCGATAGGAACACATTTCTGGTGTGCTACATTTTATATGAGGTGATAAATGGGTTTCCTACACCAGTAGAATATTCACCTTCTGCACGGAAAAAGAGTTGGAAACTTCCGCCAATAGTATGGGGAGACCAATGGTATTCTAGAAGAGGAATCTGAGTAGTGTAAATGCTGTGTATCGCTGGAGTCTAGTAGCCATAGGAAATACAGAAGTTGAAAACTGTTTGGATAAGTACCATTATTGGCGACGTTTGTGGAGATGCGGTGAGGAGAGCCTCAATTAGAGCAGCTGCAATTTTAATCCTCCTCAGCCACAGTTGTCAACCATTATTCAGCAGCCATGCCTCAACGTCATGCCTTTCACCAATTCGCCTAGATGATGAGGATGTTCAATGGCAAACTTATTTTAAGTATCTTGGTGTCCTGCTTGACATCAAAGTGACATGGAGAGACCACATTACTTATGTGCCTAATAAGGTTAAAAAGAAAATGGGTATGCTCTACCCTCTCTATGATTGACAATCCATGATGTTTGTGCCTACAAAATTTCTCCTGTTTAAGCAGGTGCTCCGACAAGCCATCACATACGGCAGCGAAATATGGGGAGTAGCAGCCAAGTCTCACCTACATCATCTTGAAATTCTGTAACTCCGATTCCTCCGCATTGCCACAGACTCCCCTTGGTACATCCCCATCCTAGTTATCTGACGAAACCTACCTATCCCCTCAATAACACACTACTTCCAACTCTTTCATGTTCCCTTTATCAAAACCTATCCGACAACTTCAACTCCCTCATCTGCGGTCTAGGTGAGTGCGACATTGATCCTGGAGAGCGCTACAAACGCCCGAGGCTGCTTCTAGGCACGTAAACTAACACACCAGTTTGAATTAAAAAGCATAAAAAAGAAAAAACCTCCAGCCTAATCCTCTGCCGTATATTACTCTTCCTTGCAAAACACTCCACTTCCAGTAGAGGGCCTAGCCCTGTTTGGCTTGAGACCGATGATGTGACATTCAGTTCTTATGCCCACTCGCAATGGTTTCGAAATGTTGCATTGATGAAATTTAAATGTTATATAAAATAATAGAGAACTTCAATAAACACATGCACTATTTGAGCTAAATAAAGCAAGTAACTTATTGCCATAATCATAACTATGCAGTAGGTATATATAGTGAAATGTGGGTTTGGTTTCGACAAGCTCCTAAATGATCTGACTATTCCTTTAGGTTAATGTATTCTCATATCCTCATTGTACCTATTCATTTGTAGTAATAAAACTACTTCTACAAAAATCTACCTAATTAACATGAAGCATATAGAAAAATAAGAGTTTTTATGAATATTTTGTGCAAGAATCAGTAGAGAAAGTCATATGGCTGCACACATAAGGTTTTAATTATGCTTGTTTTCTAAATCTGTTGACCAGGCAAGGAGAACGGATTCTCAAAGTAATCACACAGTGACCAACTCTTAAAAGACTAGACTTAATGTTCCTGTCTATTGCCGTGTATTTGGCTTTCCTATTAATTTATGGTTATTTGGGTTAATCTTGGTGTGTTCAAATAAAGATTTGTGTAACTCAAATCTGTTTTATTTGAAGATTTTCTTATACAGAACAAAACATTACCGGTAACAACACAAAAGAAAGAACATAGGAAAAAATAAAAGAAAAGTTTAGGATAGACAACATATCTCCAATCTTTGGAGGCTTACTAGCCACAAATTTCTTGTATACTTTATTGCGTTTATTACAAAACCGAAACGTCACACTTTTGAATGTTTTGAGCTCTTCGTGCAGCATTCATGTAATGATTGACAACGAAGTAAACTAAATTAACTATCCCCTAAATTTGTAGGCAAACCCACGTTTACGACTCCTTTGGGTGGTAAGAGGGATATTAATCTGTGGGTAAGATATTTTATTTCATTCCCATTGGGAAATGCAGCAATTGGCTAGCCTGCGTACGCCGTTGAAACAAAATTTTAAGTGTGAAGAAGTTCATGGTTTTATGTGTTGTGAATCGTATTGATAATATTACTGTGATTTCGTAAACAATTACAAGAAAGAATGGAAGACAAAGGAAATACAGGTCGGCGTGATCCCTTAACTTCCAAAAACGACTCAAGGATTACTTGTAAATATGGTTCGAAGTGCTATCAGAAAAATCCTGCTCACCACAAGAAATACAAGCATCCCCCTAAACGGCAGGCAGAAGTAAGTTAATTATTTTAATCAGATTTAAGGGGTAGATAGGCTTTTTCAATTCAAAGTGCTGGATTCTGGTACCAATATTTTAATGGCATAAAATCTCATTTATAAAATGTCAGAAAATAGGCCGATTTTGGTAGTCTGAAGGAAATCAGCCCGCCATGGTAGCGTGGTGGTAGCATGTCTGACTCACGTTCAAGAGGTCCTGAGTTCGAATCTCGGTCAGGGTGAGTTACCTGGTTAAGGCTTTTTCCTGGGTTTTCCCTTATCCTGTAACACGAATGTCGGGTAACTGTAAGCTCCATGCACCCCGGACTCATTTGAGCATCATTTCATCCATTCCATTCATCGTCCGATATGACGTAACGTTGGAGGACGTAGATTACAAAAAAAAAAAAAAAATGAAGGAAATCATGCAGCAAAAGGGCATTTGCAGTACAAAAGTTATGGAGGCCAGAATAAGCTGTGAAATACTTGCGGTTTATTACATAAGAAAAGTTAGTTTACTCCCGCCTCATTTGCCATTTCTTATTCAGAATAGCACCCTCAATCATAATTTTTCCTCTTGTAAAATCGTTCACAAAAAGCGGCAGCGTTATAGGAGTATACATCAACAAGAGTCTAGCTAGATGGTCAGTTCATACACCTCAGCAAAATTTAAGTGCAAAATAAAGTTAGGGGCTATGTAGAATTGTCTATGATTTCTTTAACAAAATCAAGCAATGTTACCTTTAAAATTAGCAATAAATTGGAATTATTTTGCTCAATAAGAGTTCTACTGAATTTCTGAAATTATCGCGGAATAAATATTGGAGAGAGGTGAGTAATATTTCCTTTATGTCTGTTATTAATATATGGGTAAAAATAGGCTGCTAGAAATGTGCAACAAGCCAGAGTAGATATGATGTACTGGAAGACATAAAAGTTGGTTATCCTGTAGAATATTGGCCTAGGATGCTGGAGCACTAATCAAAGAAATATGCACATCCTAAGAGGTCCCAAGGTCGAATCTCGGTTAGGGCGAGTTACCTGGATAGGTTTTTCTGGGGTTTTCCCTTATCCTTATAGACGAATGTCGGGTAACTGTAAGCTCCATGGACCCCGGACCCATTTGAGCATCATGTCATCAATTTCATCGTCCAATATGACTTAACGTTGAAGGACGTAAATTACACAAAAAAAATGCTGAAAATCGTAATACTGAGTAATCGTAGTGTGATATGTAAATGCATGATGAAACATGATGTAGTAGATAGTAGTAACAGTAATGATAATAAATGTCTGGTAGAAAATATTTCATATTTTGGTTTTCTTTTCTGGCAGTTGTTTTAGTAATGTTTTTGCTGTTCTACAGAAGCCAGTAGTCTATTTAGTCCAAGTTTCTTGATGTAGAAGGGCTATTGTGTAACTTCATAAGTTAATGGTGATGTCGCGTTCTTTGCAGGGCAGAGGATCGTTTTCATATGCATATCGTTCACTCTTTCTATCAAGGCTATATTGTCCACCTTGGTTCTATTGCATATGTCATCATTTGTAATATTTTAGAGTAGTTGGCAATATATGAATGTGACTGCAGATTTCAGAGGTGCATGTTGGCAACAGTCATCAATGCCAAACGCTGGCCACTATTCTATAGGAAGACCTAGTTCTACTATTATTTGATACCACAGTATAAATCTATAATCACTTATGGACCTTTTATAGGAGAAACTGTCACTGACCTAGAGAGGATAGAAAATGTGAAAGCCTGCCTCCTAACATGTGCAAGTTAGGATGCACTTTCAAGGCCAGTGCCAGTTGCCAGTGGAAACCTATTTGAAGATCTAAGAACAGAGTAACTTTCAAACATGTGATGTGAAAATTTTTGTAAGTCCAGAAGTTCACCAGTACATATGCACAAGAAGATAAGAATGTCAGATGTTGACTAGCACTATTGCTTCTCATATTGTAACCAACGCTCACAACAATGTAACATTTGTAGTCAACTTCTGCAAAAAAATCTCCAGACTGTGCACATGAATTGTGTAGTAGATAACATGCAGAACCAATTAGCAGTCATAACTTTTGGAAAGATATGTGCCTGTGTACTGGCAATTCAGCATCAATGTGATGCCCGCCTCGGTAGCGTAATCAGGAGACCTTATTTAGTCATCACTTATCAGATGCTTTGCTGCAAAAATCTGCTGAGTAGTGTAATCAGCTTTGAAAAGATTCCATTGTAGTTTTAACATACTGTTTTCTTCTTATACCTATAACAGTATGTGTAAACGAATAATGAAGATCTATCTGGCTAACAAGATGTGAATAGAACAATAAGATTTTGAAAGAATAGTTTGTAAAAGATAGTAGAAGAAGGCATGTGAATGTCGCATACCATTTTTCACCTTAACTTGTTTAAAATACAAATGTATTTCTGTTATAACAACCTTTGTTGTACAGCTCAGAGCACTAAAGACCACATACTCATGAATGAGGTTGGTTTCACGTTCAGATGCTTCCCAGGTGGTTGGTGATAGTATAACTGTGTGTTTGAACTTGCTTGCTATTTTAATAGTGAAAGTTATTAATTCTGAGGCATAATTCTTATTCTTTTGTGGAAACCCCTTCAGGATTGGAGGCCTGAAGAAGAAGAAAAAGCTAGCAATAAAGAATAACGTAAGATACATTAACAAAATTTATGCTGCTGAGTTTACACCAACCACCTTATGCTTGTAAACATTCTGTTTACTTGCAGCTGTCATTTACCACCTTTGTTTTTGATAAGGACTATACAAAATATGAAAAAATTCATTTATACTATGCAGTCTTGCTTCATAGTAAAAATTATTTTGTTAGATAAAGAAAACAGTATTTCTCTGTATTATATAAAGAAAACCACAGCATTTATTGAAGTATTGTTGTGATTTATTTCAGCCTGTACATTCATGGTTTCCTCCTCAAGAGTGACCCATGTAAGAAAGTAAACATTGGCAATTTGCATGCAAGCCTTCAACGATGGGCAAAAGACAAGAATATCAGCTTGAATGTGAACAGTGATGCAATGAAAGCAAGGAACAGAAAGGTGGTAGCTAAAACATTCCACAAAGCTGGCATTGTGGTACCTGTCAACAAACAAACTGATGTTGGCTACAGGAAACTTATTGAGACTGATGGTGAGATGTAACACAAACTTAAGACCTCTCTCTTTAACTTTTATTAATTTTAAACTTTCCTTTTCAGCCTATGTGTACACTATTCTGTTTGCTTTGTTCCATATGTGAAATATATAGAGAACTTTTTGTATGTCAACCAATAATTTAATATCCAAGTTTCACCAAAAATACACATTTTGAGGTCCAGTAACCAATGTTCCTTCTGCACCAAGGGAGAAAATAATAGTGTAACTCAAAATGAAAAGGATAAATATCAAACTTGTTATGCGTGTTTGGAGGAATTTAGTAACGGTGACATCCAATTAATTGAACAAACTTATTGTAGTCAGCTTTTAACACTCCATCGCTTACATTTTTATTTTTTGAGAGCTGTTGCTGTTGCTTCCAAAACTAGTTCCTCAAAAAATAAAAATGTAAGTAATAGTGTGTTAAAAACCAACTACAAATAGCCGTTTCAACCAAACTTGTTACTTAAATCAAGGATGTGACACAAGAACTTTTTATAATCCATTTTTCGTCAAAGTAGTCTGTACATGGAAAATATTTAATTATTTTTAATGTTCTCAAAATGGCTTTAGCACTGTGATAAATATCACCTTGGCACCTACTAATAGACACTCAGTTTTAAAATTGCTAAATTCAAAAACAAAAGATGAAATCCCATCAGTTAACAGATCCGGAATATACCAGATAAGTTGTACGAATTGTGAAAAATGCTACATAGGTCATACTAAAAGAAATCTAAAAACCAGAGTCAAAGAGCACTTTAGAAACATCAGATTGAAACAAGAAGATAAGTCAGCAGTAGCATTTCATTTTTGGAATGAAAATCATGACATTGATCCAAATCCAAAATTATTAAAAGGAGTGATAAACCAAAATAAATTGACAACATGGGAGAACATATTCATATGGAAAAATAAGGATCGCGTAATGAACTTTGAAATCCCACCAGTAGATAATTTGACAAAAAAGTTCATAGTTCCACCACCAGAGAGAGAGAGAGAGCGAACAACAGATGCCAGTTGGAAAGAGATTGAAAATGGAGGCGAATGCCTTTGAAACTAGTCTCTCAAAAAAGTGACGAGTATCAATAAACCAACTACAAATAGTTTTTGAGAAACTCAATTATTTAAAGATGATGAAAGTGCTTACTATTTTCTTGAACACCAAATTCATACACTTTAATCTATTTTTGTAAACTGTAATTAAGTCCAGTTTCTTTGATTTTATGTAATTTTTAGTTGCTGCTTCTGACTTATCAATTGTTTTGGGATTGTTTCTGTAGATTAAATCTTTGACGTCTTTCCAAATGAAATAATCAGATGTCATACCATGAGATACTGGCAGCTAAATATGTAAAAATTGAAGCATTGACAGTAAAACAAAAGTATTAGAATATAATAATTATATTTTTTTATTTATTTATTTGTGTGCTAAGCTATTACAATTGTTGAGCTGATCACCAGTATTTGGCCCAGGCCATTAATTGGTGGGCAGCCTGTTAAATTACAAAATGTGTAATACACTACTTACATTTCTATTACTACTAACATTACTACCATTACTACTATTGCTTACACACTATTGTTCATTTCCTTTTTTCACAGTCCACTTCCATTTATTTTTCACTTTATCTAAGAACTGTCCTACATTCTTGAGATTTTTATCTATAATTTTACATATATCAGGACTTCGCTTAATTTTTCTCCAGATGTATTCTTTTCGCCAAATATCTGTTTCCCTGCATTCAAAAAGGATATGTTCCACATCTTCCTTACCCCCACACAATGGGCACTTGTCTTGCACAAACCCATTCCGCTGCCCTTTTAGCCTCCACACTCCTTCTCTCAGCCATGCTATCCCTTTCCTTTCTTCATTAATGGTTTTATCTATATACTGCTCCCTTCCCCAGCCACTTTTTAACTCAACATAATATATCAATGACCTCTTTTCACCTAACTGGCTGAACAGTTTAATAATTATAATATTATATTTTAAATATTTCTTATTTAAGGGGAGGCATCTGTGAAAAATGCTAAATTCCAGAGTTTACATCAGAACTGCTTGAAATTTTGTCATTAGGTGGGGGAATCTAGGGAATCTAGTTAAGCTTTCAAAATTCATCTTTCTATCTTAAATAGTTTTTTTTTTTTTAAAAAATGTATTGCTTTTTATGGTATGATTTTTGTATGTTATATAAGAAGTCCCAGGTCATCCAGTTTTTCTTTTGGAAACTTTAAATTTTAGATTCAGGTCTCTATGTTCATCAGTTATAAAATTTGCTATATTTTTAAAGTGTGTGCCAAGTAGTTTTGGAGAAAACAATATTTATGTGTGAATATATTGTCACCCAATTAGGGAAGGGACGGACAGGCGACAGTTGGGAGGGACCCTAGGCACTGGGCCACGCCCACTCATCGGTCTCTGTCACTAACTGAGGGAAATGTCACTGTCCCTCGAAGTTTCTCTCCCCTTCTCCTCTCCTATGGAACGTTCGGGTAATTTGCGGAAAACCAGAGACTTCTAGAATAGCAGGATATTCCTATAAAAGGGACTTCAATTAGGAGTGAGTCAGTCAGTGTTTGACGTGCTAGCGAAGGACGTGTTAATGAACGAGAAGACGGTGCGTGCATCGGAGTTTACGTAATCGCGAGTACAAGGAAATTGTAACGGACGAACTGGTGAATTGTAATTGTGTGCAGCACGTAATTCTGTGTAATTGGCAAGTGTTAAACTGTAAGTCGGTGGAAATAAAGAACATTTTTGAGTGGTGAAATTGGACTTTTCATTTCACGAACCCACAAAGTCACACTGGTGTCAGGAAGCGGGAAGATAACATCACCGAACATTCCAACCATGGACGCGGCATTGGAAAAAATTTTGGAGAAGATGATGGAAATGAAGGCCGAATTAACAGAGAAGACGGAAGCGGCAAATAACAGCTTGGCCGCGAAGATGAACGAGTTAACAACAAAAACAGAAGCGGCAAATGACAACCTGGCCGCAAAGCTGGAAGAAATGAAGACGGCTAACGATAACCTCACGGAGAAGATGGAAGAAATGAAGGTTGCGAACGAGGCCCTCGCCGCGAAATTTGAGGAACAGTTGGCCGGCGTGAGGGAGGACGTCACGGGACTCGGCAAGCGGATCCGCCAGGTGGACGAACGCGTCGGAGACCTCGCGAGCCGCGTTAATGAGCTGGAAGGAAAGGCCGACAACAGCGCCAAGTCCCTGAGTGCCATGGTGGAGGACGTCGTCGGCAGGAGGTTGAAGGATTTGAAGACCGACGCACCGGGACGCGACATAACATCGCCGCGCGTCAAACCTCCCAAGTATGACGGCGCGTCAACTTTTGAGGTCTTCCGCCGCCAGTTCGACACAGTGGCCAGGCACAACGGATGGTCACTGGAGGAGTAGGCCACACAGTTAATAGCCAGCCTCCAGGGAAGAGCCGCGGAAGTCCTAAACGCGGTGCAGTCGACGGCGGCGCCCAAGGACATCTGGGAAGCCCTGGAGGATCGCTTCGGGAACCACCGCTTAGCCGCAGCATACCGCAGCCAGCTAAAGGCAAGGTCACAGCAGCCGGGGGAGACGCTGCAGGAGTTCGCCATTGCGATCGAGCAGCTGGCTAGCAAGGCCTTGGTTGACCTGCCACTGGAGTTCGTATCCCGGGAAGCCGCCTACAATTTTGTCGACGGAGTACGGGACACGGAGATTCGTCAGCGCCTAATGCTCGGGGAATATAAAACCATCCACGAGGCGCTGACAGCGGCATTAAGGATGGAGGCGGCCAAAGTAACATCTATCCCGACGTCGAGAACGAGGAGTGTCCGCTACGCCGGAGACAGAAGACCAGCTGAGGGACGCCGGCGAACACCTAGTGGCCTGTGTTGGGGGTGTGGACAGCCCGGACACCTGCAGAGAGACTGCCCACACTGGGAAGAGCAGCCGGGAAACGAGTAAGGGCCGTCGTGGAGAGGGGCACGTCGGCGCCATCACCACCATCCCCTCGAGTGACACTGCGCGCCGTCAGCCGGCGTATGGATGACAGCCTCATCGCGGACGGTTGGATAAGAGGAAAGCCGTGCCGCGTGCTGGTGGACACCGGGGCGGCCGTGACCATCATCAGACCTGACGTGGCGAAGGGTTTGCCGACAAGGAAGCCAAGCCGGCCATACCAGCTTGTCACGGCATCGGGTGACTCCTTGCCTGTGGAGAAGGAGGCCCTGCTGGAGCTGAACTTGGGACGGAGTGCCGTTCGTCTGTGGGTGTTCGTCGCGAAGGTGGCTGAGGAGGTGATCCTGGGACTGGATGCCCTCAGGAGCCATGAGGCGACGGTCGACGTCGGCAAGAAGGTCCTGCGGCTTAACGGAGAAGAGGTTATACTCCGTCAACCCGAAGAGCGCCTTGGAATGTGCAGGGTCGTCTTGGACGAAGACGTGGTTGTTCCCGCGAGGAGCGAGGTGGTGGTGACGGCGCGACTTGAGGGCCAGAGAACCAGGAACATGATGCTGGACCAGAAGACGCCTGTACACGGACTGTGTGTAGCCAGGGCATTGCTGCCGTGCCGAGAGGAGGTGCCAGTGAGACTGCTAAATCCAACGGACACCGATCACGACATCCAGGCCGGGACGGAGTTGGGAACGTGCGAGCCCGTAGTGAGCGTAACAGCAATCGACAAGACACATGAGCCGGCGCCGAAGCAACACCTGGGGCCCCGGCTAGAAGGCTTACTGGAGAGGGCGGCCGACCACCTGACCGCAGAACAGCTGGAGCAGGTTCGACAACTACTGGGGCGATACGAGCGCGTCTTCAGCCAAGGCGATAGTGACTACGGCCGCACGGACAAAGTGCTTCACCGCATCGACACCGGAGACGCCCGGCCTATTCGGCAACCACATAGACGCGTTCCGCTGGCGAAGCAAGGGGCGGTACGAGACATGCTGGAGGACATGAGATCCAGGGGAGTGATTGAAGAGTCCGACAGCCCTTGGTGTTCCCCTGTAGTCTTGGTGACGAAGAAGAACGGCGAGCTGCGCTTCTGCGTAGACTACAGAAAGCTGAACGCTGTCACCCGGAAGGACTGCTTTCCCTTACCCCGGATTGACGACACCCTGGACACGCTAGCTGGTGCACAGTGGTTCTCGACCCTGGACCTGAAGTCGGGCTACTGGCAGGTAGCTCTAGACCCGAGAGACAAGGAGAAGACCGCATTCTCGACGGGCCAAGGTCTTTGGCAGTTCACGGTTATGCCCTTTGGCCTCTGCAACGCACCAGCTACCTTCCAACGCCTCATGGAGTCAGTGATGAGAGGGCTGACTTACGATGCCTGCCTGCTATACCTGGACGACATCATCATCGTCGGGAAGACTTTTGAAGATCACCTCGAGAATCTGAGTAAGGTGCTACAGAGACTGCAGGCGACCAACTTGAAGCTGAACGCGAAGAAGTGCCAGCTCTTCCGCAAGAAAGTGAACTACTTCGGCCACATAGTCTCAGCAACCGGAGTGGCCACAGACCCGGAGAAGACACAGGCTGTGAGAGATTGGCCTCGCCCAAAGGATAGGAAAGAGTTACGCAGTTTCCTGGGGCTGTGCAGTTATTACCGCCGCTTCATAAAGGGGTTCTCCAACATCGCAAAACCACTCACCCGCCTGACAGAGGAACACCGGCCTTATGTGTGGGCAGAGGACGCCGAAAACGCTTTCCAGCACCTCAAGGAGACCCTGTGCAGTGCTCCAATTTTGGGTTTCCCACAACCGGGTGGCGCCTTCATTGTGGACACCGACGCTAGCGACCATTGCATTGGAGGTGTCCTATCGCAGATCCAGGACGGCCATGAGCGGGTGATAGCCTACTACAGCAAGACGCTATCCAAGGCAGAGAAGAACTACTGCGTCACCCGACGAGAATTTTTGGCGGTAGTAAAGACCTTGGAGCACTTCCATAAGCACCTGTACGGTCAGCCATTCCACCTGAGGACTGACCATTCCGCCCTAACCTGGCTATTGACCTTTAAGAACCTGGAAGGCCAGACAGCACGTTGGGTCCAGAGGCTGCAGGAGTACGACTTCACCTCGGAACATCGTAGAGGGAAGAGCCACGGCAACGCAGACGCCATGTCCCGAAGACCCTGTCCAGAAGAGTGCGGCCAGTGCACAAGAGTGGAAGAGAAGGAGCGTGCCGCAGCAGTCCGAGTAGTTGTGGCAGTGCCTGCGGACAGTTGGGATAGCGCAGGCCTGAGGAGGGAGCAGCTGGCGGACGCAGACTTGGGGCCACTCTTGAGGGAAGTGGAGGCAGGGACAAGACCAACCTGGGAGGATATCGCACCAAGGAGCGCCACCTACAAGTCGTACTGGGCCCAATGGGACTCGTTGAAGATCAGAGAGGGCGTGCTGTTCCGGGTATGGAAATCACCCGATGGGAAGACGCAGAGAGAGCAGTTGGTACTTCCCCGGAGTAAGGTCCCGGAAGTCCTGGAGGAAGTACACGCCGGTACTTCGGGAGGACACCTGGGAGCGAACCGAACGATTGACAAACTACGGCAGCGCTACTACTGGCTGAGGCTCCGAGCAGATGCTGAGAGATGGTGCCGTCAGTGCCACGTGTGCGTGGTGAGTCGCGGCCCCCAGACTAGGAGCCGGGGTCGCATGCAGCAGTACAACGTCGGAGCGCCATTCGAACGGCTCGCCGTTGACATTGCTGGACCGTTCCCAGTTTCCGACCGAGGCAACAAGTACCTAATGGTGGTCGTGGACTACTTCACTAAGTGGCCGGAGGTGTATGCCATCCCAAACCAAGAGGCAAAGACAATCACAGACTGCCTCGTGGAGCAAGTGTTCTGTCGATTTGGGGTGCCGTTAGAGCTACACAGTGACCGGGGTACCAACTTTGAGTCCAACCTAATGAAGGAGGCATTACAAAGGCTTGGGGTGAACATGACTCGCACTACGCCTCTACATCCCCAATCGGACGGCATGGTCGAAAGGTACATCGAGACCTTAGAGGAACACCTGAGGAAAGTCGTGGCCAGCCATCAGCGAGACTGGGACGTCAAGGTGCCACTGTTCTTGCTGGCCTATCGCTCGTCTACACACGACACAACTGGGATGACGCCAGCCAGCTTAATGTTCGGCCGAGAGTTACGCCTCCCTTGTGACCTGGCTTTTGGAAGCCCTCCGGAAGCGAAACAGCCAGCGACCGAGTATGTGGAGAACTTGGTGGACCATCTCCACGACATGCACGAGATGGCTCGCCAGAACATCCAGAAGGCCAGCGACCGCATGAAGACCAGATATGACAGGCAAGCCAACAGCCAAGGGTTCCAGCAAGGTGACCTGGTCTGGTTGTACCGTCCTACCCGGACCAAGGGACGCTGCCCGAAGCTCCAGCAGCCATGGCAAGGACCGTACCGAGTGGTGAAGAGGATTAACGACGTGGTCTACCGCATCCAGAAGGTTCCCCGGGGGAAGATGTTGGTGGTACACCTGGATCGTCTTGCACGCTACGATGGTGCTGTTCGGGACGACCAGCTTTGAGGAGGGAGCAGTGTCACCCAATTAGGGAAGGGACGGACAGGCGACAGTTGGGAGGGACCCTAGGCACTGGGCCACGCCCACTCATCGGTCTCTGTCACTAACTGAGGGAAATGTCACTGTCCCTCGAAGTTTCTCTCCCCTTCTCCTCTCCTATGGAACGTTCGGGTAATTTGCGGAAAACCAGAGACTTCTAGAATAGCAGGATATTCCTATAAAAGGGACTTCAATTAGGAGTGAGTCAGTCAGTGTTTGACGTGCTAGCGAAGGACGTGTTAATGAACGAGAAGACGGTGCGTGCATCGGAGTTTACGTAATCGCGAGTACAAGGAAATTGTAACGGACGAACTGGTGAATTGTAATTGTGTGCAGCACATAATTCTGTGTAATTGGCAAGTGTTAAACTGTAAGTCGGTGGAAATAAAGAACATTTTTGAGTGGTGAAATTGGACTTTTCATTTCACGAACTCACAAGGTCACAATATTATATTTTTCTTAAATTTTTTTGCAATTTTGAGATTTAAAATTCAGTAATAAATAAACTATTCAATTTACATAAAAAATACCAACTTTTATTAAACATGTATTTAGGAATATGTATGCAAATTCACATACAAATTCGTTGAGAATTGCAAAACTTGGGGAATTTTGAAAATACAAAAATGTTTAAAAATTGAAAGCGGACAAAAATGAATTTAAAGATTTAGATAGTAATTACACCACTTTGTTTACTTTGAAATCCCCATGCATCATATGGAGGCCATACAGCTATCATATTACCTTCTTTCCCTTTAATTTGGTTACCTTTAGCCCTGTTTTTTTTTTACTATCTACAATAGTTTTTACCAAAAAAAAAAAAAATAGATAATTGAATTTTTAAATTTAAAGAGAGTCGATTAATGACACTAAACAACACTTACTTTTAAATTTTTCCAGAACATGTTTCAGAGACTTTGCCTCTATCCTCAGCCGGCCATCGACTGGTTCTCATTGGTGTAGTTGACGATATTTTGTCACAGGTCTCCTCTGGTGGCAGTTCAAGGAACTTGCTGAACAAATCTTTCTGGGGGATGTCGAAATTGAATACTTTGTTCCTATTTTTTCTTGAATTTTTGCTGCAATCTCTTTACATTAGGAAACATAATAAGACCTGAAGCTTTCCTGGCGACGAATATGCTCACTTTCTTCTCGAGCAGCCAGCCAGGTGAAAAGAGATTAGATATCAACGTTTTGGGAGTGTGCATCTCTCCCATTACCAGAATATTTATTAAATATTATAACCTCAAATGAAACACCGGTTATAACACAACTATAAACAAAGACAAAACACTATCAAAATTTGCATTGCTGTACAAAAGACTGATGGCTTGAGTATAGAAAATTGTGTCAAAGAAACATAACTACTTAACTTGATTATCAAGCTGTATTGATCTTTGCTTCTTAAATCGACGGGTTTCCATTTTTAAGGCCCGTTTCCAAGAGGAGCTGAACTGAAATCCAGCATCACGATTAAGCGTGCTCCTTTCAGAGGAAATCGCCAAAGTCTCCTTAATTCTCTGCTCCCAGTAACTGTTATATTTTGCCAAGATGGTCGTCTCCCAAAAATTGGCTCTATGGTCGTTATCAAAACAATGCTCTGCCAGCTCAGACTTCTCAGGTTGCACTAAATGAATGCTCTGTTCATGTTTGATTATTCTAGTAGCAATGGTCCTTCCGGTTTGTCCTATATACAGTGTCCCACATTCACAGGGAATGTGGTACACTCTCGGAACTTGGAAGTCCAGTTTGTCTTTCACTGGTCTCAACAGATGTTTAATCTTCGGAGGTGGCTTGTGGATGGTCCTGATGTTGTATTTGGCGAGAATTCTGCTGATTCTGCCGGATAGATTGCCGGTAAACATGTTACAATCTCTACAATTTTTGTTATAAATGATTGAAGCTTTGTATTCTGGTTCCTTTAGATAATAGTTACAAAACTGTATATACTCATTTGCCCATGTCTAATGGTTCTGGAGGAGAAAATTTAAGGAATTTGATAGAATTTCCTTGAATTTTTGTCAGTTTTCTGTTTTCAATACCAATCATTAAGTTTTTGATATACAGCCATAATGGTACTAATTTTTATTGAAAACTTATCTAGGAATATACATATATGCAAAACTTAAAGAAATTCATGGAAAACTTCAGTGTCTGGAGTATTAGCAGTATTAAAAAAATGCTAAAAATTGGACACAAAGAAAAATCTAGTTAGAAGCTCTAAATATAAACAACAATTTTTTCTATGCTTCAAAACCCTCCTGCACTATATGAAGACCACTCAGCTACTTTATTATCCTCTGCTTCTTTTAGTTTGGTCATTTTTAACTGTTTCCTGGCATATTTATATTTTCTCAGTGAACTTTGTGCACTTTGTTTTAGCTTTCACCTATCCCTGATACTGCTAATTTTCTGCTAACAGGACTTACTTTGCTTGCTGCAACTTTTAGCTTAACATTTAGACTACCTTTACAACTCATATTAAATTCACTAACAGCTGCAGTCACTGCAATTTGCAATTCCTTTCTTGATACAAAAACTTCTTTGTGACATTTACTCCATGCAAACTTTCATTAACATTCTGTGTTTCTCCTTTGATGCAACTCTCCAATAGAATAGTACTAACTAATCTCTTTATTTTTGTCTGAGAGATGGAAATTGTATGTGTTCATGCAATTCATACCCATGGTCATACAAAACTTCTGCATAGAAATATGACCCTTACCAATGTCCAGAAATGCATCAACGATTCTTCTATTTATATTAAAAGGTGACCTACTAGAATCACTGGTAACTCTTGGGCTATAATATGTTTTCACGTATAATTTACCTCAAGCAGAGCATTCTAGTATCATTTATTACAATTATGACTAGCAAACTTTAAAGTTTCATTATATTTTGCTTCATAATAGCCACTGTCCTGCTAACCTAACCTGGTATAAATTATATACCTACTGTTGCAACAAGTAAGCAATATAATGTTAAATCAGGCTTTATTCCTATTCTAAACAATAGTAATCTAATATAAATTGCTGTCCACAGCTTTCACTTGCACGTAAATCATACTTCACAAACACTACATGTGGAAATGTTTGTTTGCTTTCAAAAGTAGGAACCAATATATAAAACCGAAAGCAGAAGCTAATCTGTGGCAGCAGCTGAGCAGAACTGTTCAGTAGCTTTCACAAACATCCAGAAGATGTCTCTGCACATTACCACAGTGTATGGAATCAAACCGCATAGTTTAAACGTGAGAATTCCATCAGTTTCTTTGCAAAATGCTTGCAAAAGAAATATAAATGGCCGTGCCCACCCACACATGGGCATTTAAATAATGACGTAGTGGCTCTTTAAATGGTGCTAGGGCGTAACTGGCGGCAGATTATGAAAATAAAATGTTTAAACATAATTTTAACGTGAATTAAAAATTATACAATGAGTCAATTGAGATTCATACTTCACAAACCACATACTCCATATTACATTATTTCACAGTGTTAATTCAATTTGCCTTTTCAAGAGATAAGTGAAGTTGTGTTTCAAAATAGTTAATATACTGTAATAGACTTAAAGAAATTAGTCTTTCCCCAAATATTACTACTAATGACCCCATAGATTGATGTTATAATGAGCCATGGCATTATCTTGCTGAAAGAATGCACTGTTCATCTCATTTTCATTTAGCTGTCCAGTGGAAGGAGATAATGTAAACATCAGAATGGAAGTGTGAAAAAAGAACTGGCCCAATAATTTGGGAGCAAGAGATCACACATTATACTCTAATTGTATTTATATGTAAAGAGGTTTCTTAAATGGCATTAGGATTTTCAATAGACCACATGTGTGTATTTTGTGAATTACACATTTAGATAAGTGTAATCCAGCTTCATTGTAAAAATGTCAATCGATTCCTTGGTGCACAACAAACGTCTGATAGGATTTACTGTACACACTCTTTTCTCATGATCTGTAAGTTTTAATTCATGGACAACTGAAACTTTATATAAATACAAACTGAGTTCATTGTTTTATTACTTTGTATGTGTAACCATAGGAAATATTGGTTTGTTTGGCCAATTTGCTTATTGATTTCTTTGGGTTTTCAAGTATTTTATCTGAAATATGTGGCAGTTTATCTGTTAAGATACTTGGTCTTCCACGCCTTGCAGCATCTTGCACTGAACCTCTCTTCCAAAATTTATTAATTAAATGATGCACAGTATCTCAGGGTCATAGATTTGGAAACCTAGCAATGAAATATTGGTTCACTTTCACAGTATTTCTACATTCAGGAAAAATGTTTTTCACTAGAAATGTATGTTCCTAAATACAGTACGTTTTACTTGCTGTTTCATTTCACTCCTGACCTTCAAGTCACAGCAAGCAATGGTGATCCTTAGTATAGTGTACAAGGGTGAGTCAAATGTAAACCAGAAATATATTTTTTCACAGATCCTTTATTACAAAGTTGAAACAAGTACACTACTTTTCAATGTTGTCCCCTTGCCTTTTGATACATTGCCACCACTGAGTTGGGCGGGCATGGATACCTCAGGGAAAAAGAAAGCTTTTGTCTGTGCACATAGCCACTCATGCACCACCTGTCTCTATCCGCTTCAAAAATGCATCACCTTTAAGTTCATAACAGTGCAGCAACCCTAGGAAATGGATCACTCTGCACAGCTCTGCTTTGATTGGGCACTCCATATCACGTTGCTGAGTCACATGGGGTTGCGGGACAATGCCAATTAATGGTGGGAGAATCCACACACATGCGTACTGGGTTTGATTGTAATACGAGCAGTTTTAGATTTTCTATGGCAATTTTTTGGTTTTCATTTGACTCGCCCTTATAGTAACTCTTAACAAGTACAAACAGCATTACCAACCAGCAGTACAAGGGATAGTGATGCATCTCTTATAGCCTCTCCTATCCAAATCCCATCCTCTTCCTGCCCCATGGTGCATCTTGTTTTAACAGATGAAGCTCTGGGGGCTGAGTTACACTGTTATAACTGTCTCGTCAAAATTGGAGGAAATGGCATTTACATATTTACCTCTGACTAGCCACAGCAGTGTGAATGTCCTTCATCTGGCAAATGAAGGAAAGAATGTTCCCTCCACAGTATGAGGGTTAAAAAGGGAACAGTTCAACTGCCTACTTATAAAAAAGCAGTGTCCATAAAAAGCACTTGAAACCTGCTCAATAAACAATGTTTGACTCTTACAAAACAGTCCAGAATAATAGTTCCCCGTTTGTTCAGATCTCCAAGTGGGGCCTTATTTGGGGATTTGAAAATACTACAATAGGATACAACAGGATTAAGTGAAGATAAGAAAGTAGAATTCCACAGTATGCTGCATGAGAGAAACATTGACGCCTTTGGTATCATGAATGATTAGATTAGATTTGCGTTCATTGGGTTCACTTGTAGCCACAAAGTAATGTGAACATTGAACTTGTTGAGAGGTACTGTCCTCCACAGGAGAGAAAGTCTCTGGGGCCTGAGACGCAGGGGGGTTGCAGAAGGTTCCCACACCCTCCCTGGACAGGGGTATGACACCCCATGTCAGTACAGTTACAGACCATTCAAAAATATTCTGATGTCTTCTACTTTTGTGAATGAATCTTCTCGGTTTTAGTGTACAGAGTGAACAGGGCGCATGTTTTTTTTAATGGTTCTGCTTCTTGTGTGCATACATTCCCTGTCACACACATTCACTGTCCTTGTCTCACTGTGTAAGACAGCACATACCTTTCAGGGATCTTCTTTGTGTTGCTGGATAGTATACATTCTAATAGCATATATACTTGAAAATTTAACATACACATTATATACAGGCAATATGAAAAAAATATGGAAAACAAGGTAGGGATAATTATATATAATACAGAATCAAACCCTTTATTAATCAACTTTCCTTGGCTTTTGCCAGTACGTCTCAGCATTTTATATTGGATTTGCAATGGATGCCATTTACTGTCATTTCTTCAATACATATACATGAACAGGCATCAGGTTTATTGGCAATGATTTGTCATTGGTACAATTAGATTCTATTTGCAGAGCTACATAAGCATTATCAGGATAATTTGTCATTCAGATAATTTTGTACAGAATAAAATGATTTTGAGCACAAGTACTCTCTAGCAGCATTTTTAAAAGCACTGAAGTTATCAATTTTTCCTTTAAGATCGTTAGGAAGAGCACCAAATATTTTCCTGGTTTCATAATGCATACCTTTCTGAAAGCAAGAAAGTTTAGCATTGGGATGATGGATGTTACACTTTTGTCTTTATTTTATGAATTATATTGTTTGTTATGAATGAGGCGCGATTGCATACAAAAAATGTTAGGATTGAGAATATGTACATGCAAGGAAGGGTTAATATCTTCAACTTTCTTAAAAGATCTTTGCAGGAGCATCTGCTATGGATGTTAGTGATGATTCTTATAACTTTTTTTTTCCATAAGAAATATTTTTTTTACTTTCTACTGAATTGCCCCAAAATAATATTTCATATTCCATGATAGAGTTAAAGTATGCATAATACGCTAATTTAAGTGTATCAATAGAACTCAGCATTAACCAGCATTTGGATAGTATAACAGGCAGAGCTGATATTAGGTAAGATAAACTTTGTGTCTTTCCAGTCTAAACATCTGTCCACTTGAAGGCCAAGAAATTTTATGCTGTCAATTTCTTCTAATATATCATCAATCTCATTTTCTGTCTTAGTGTGTGACATTCAATAAGTTTTAAATTTAACAACTTTTATTTTGTCTAGATTCCCAGATAATTTGTTTGCTTTAAACCAACATGATATACAGTGTAATGATTCACTCATTTAAATTTTTACTAGTCACCAGGACACTAGTGTCATCAGCAAAAAGAACTGTACTTGCAATGTCCTTTATATAAAGTGAGAGGTCATTTATATAGATAGAAATAGTAAAGGCCCTGACACTGAACCGTGGGGTACTCAGTGAGTTACTACTTTCCAATTTGAAGTTTGTTTTTATAACCAGTTCCACTAGTTACTTCGACACTGTTTTCTTTAATTTAGATATGATACAAACCAACTTAAATGTTCATTTTTTAGTCCATAGAATTCCAATTTTGCTATAAGAATGTCTTGATTAATGCAATCAAAAGCCTTTGCTAGATCACAGAAAATTCCATCTATGGACCCTGTGCTTATTTGAGCATCATTTCACCCATTCCATTCATCGTCCAATGTGACTAAACATTGGAGGACGTAAATTTCAACAACAAAAAATGCATGTCTTTTCGTTTAAGGCAGTCAACACTTCATGTATGAGAGAACGTAAGCTTTCACGGTCGGAGTCCATAATACAATTAATTATTTCCGGGCTGTTTTGCCGTTGTCTGTTGGCGGAAGAACGTCCAAACGTTTTGTCCACAACTGCGGTAGACATCCTCAGTGGCGCGGTCAAAGTTTCCTTGCAGAGAGTTTCGCTGCATCTGAAGGGTTCCGTGCCTGAGTCACACTATTTGTACTGGTTGTTGGAGGGCAGAGCCTGGGTAGTCCGGCAATGGTTTCTTCTGATTTGTCCGCGTCATTTTTGGTAGTTAAATGACGTTTCTTGTTCTCAATAACAGGGTGCCAGTTCCTATTGAGTTTTAAGGCTTCTTCCTTTCTGTTGAAATTATTAGGATGCTTATAAATTTCAATGGCCTCCCGCTAAAGTCGTGTGTGTTAATGTTCTGTAGTGGAAAGGATGCTAGTGTCTTGGAATTGTATCATATGCTCGCCTTCCGCCTCAACAGCATGTTCGGCGACTGCGGACTTTTCTGTGTGGCCCAGACAGCAGTTTCTCTAATGTTCCTTAATCCTGGTGTTGACACTGCATTGTGTTGTTCCGATGTATACTGAGCCACAAGAACAGGGAATGCGATATACACCGACTGAGGACAGATGTTTCCTGGGATCTTTGGCTGAGCGTATTAAATTGTTTAATTTTCTTGTGGGCTTGAAGACAGTTGCATTGTGACGTTGCAATATCCGCTCTATACGGTCAGTAATGTTCTTGAAATATGGCAGAAAAACAGTGCCTTTACTCTTCGGTTGCTCCTGTTTCCGGATGGTGGGTTGAGATCTAATGGAACGGACAGCTCTGTTAATTTCTCGGATGGAGTAACCATTTGCGGGTAATGCCTGTTTTAGGTGTCTTGAGTTCACTTTTTAGTTGTTGTGGTTCACAGATGCGAGAAGCCCGATTTACCAGTATTTTTATTATGGCTCGTTTCTGCCTAGGGTGATGGTTTGAATCCTTGTTTAGGTAGCGGTTGGTATGTGTAGGCTTGCGATAGACAGTGTGTCCAAGAGAGCCGTCGGCCTTCCTGCTGACCAGGACGTTCAGAAAAGCTAGCTGTCCATCTTTTTCTGTTTCCATGGTGAATTGGATGCGGTGATTAATGTTGAGGTGTGAGAGGAAATCTTGAAGCGCTTCCTCTCCGTGGGGCCATATGACAAAAGTGTCTTCCACATAGCGGAACCAGACTTGGTTTTAGAGGAGCAGAGTTCAAGGCTGTAGATTCAAACGATTCCATGAAGAAATTTGCTACCACCGGACTCAGGGAACTGACTACCCATGGCAACACCATCTTATTTGTTTGTAGAACGAATTGTTCCACTGGAAATATGTTGTGGTGAGTACGTGCTGGAAGAGTGTAACTGTATCGTCCGAGAAAATGTGTCTTGAGTTTTTGATGTAGGAGTCTGTGGAGCCAATGTGTGGTTGTAATGAGCCAGCTAAATGCTTACCCAAGGCGTAAGTAGGAGAGCCAATTGTGCTAACAATGGGCCTTAGCGGAACATCAGGCTTGTGGATTTTCGGAAGTCCGTAAACTCTAGGAGGCTGAGCTTCCGATCTGGTAATGCGGCTCTTTTCTTCTTTTGGCAGGGACCAATTCTTGACTAGCAGTTTGGTTTTACTTAGAATCCGGGCTGTGGGATCACATGGAATCTTCCGGTATGTGTCCGGTTTCAGGTGATCCAGAATTTTTTATGATAGTCCTGTTGGTTGAGACAATGCAGACAACACAACGCAGTGTCAACACCAGGATTAAGGAACAGAAGAGCAACTGCCATCTGGATCACACAGTAAAGTCTGCACTCGCCGAACATGCTATTGAGGTGGAAGGCAAGCATATGATACAATTCCAGGACACTAGCATCCTTCCCACTACAGAATATTACCACACACGACTTCAGCAGGAGGCCATTGAAATTTATAAGCATCCTAATAATTTCAACAGAAAGGAAGAAGCCTTAAAAGTCATTAGGAACTGGCACCCTGTTATCGAAAACAAAAAACGTCATTTACTACCAAAAATGACGCAGACCAATCAGCGGATACCATTGCCGGACCACCCAGACTCCGCCCCGCAACAAACACTACAAATAGTGCGACTCAGGCACAGAACCCTTCAGATGCAGCGAAACTCTCTGCAAGGAAACTTTGACTGCACCACTGAGGATGTCTACCGCAGTTGTGGGCGAAATGTTTGGAAGTTCTTATGCCAACAGACCACGGCAAAACAGCCCGGAAATAATTAATTGTATTACTTCATGTATAAGTTGCATTATTTGTTGATATACTTTTTCTGAATCCAGACTGATCACTGACAAGTATGTTATATTCAAGGTGTTCATACAGTCTGTTGAACATGACTTTTTCAAGAACTTTTGAAAAAGTTTGCAAGAGAGATATAGGTCTATAATTTCAAACATTATTGTTTGCCTGTTTTGAAAAGAGGTTTAACAATTGAGAATTTCATCCTGTCAGGGAAAATTCCTGTCATTAGACACTCATTGCATAAATAACTACAGGGCTACTAATATGTGAAGAACATGGTTTTAAGATTTTTGTATTTATTTCATCATAACCAGAAGAATTCTTCATTTTAAAAGAGTCAATTTTATTTATTTCAAAAGGTATAGTTAAATTGACTTTAAATGTAGGCACTACATTTGTAAAACTTAATCTCAAAAATTCTAGTGCTGCATCTTTACTTCCATAATTTTTTTTTTTTAATTCAAAAAGAATTTATTAAACATTTCTGCAATTTCGTGAGGTTTGGTAATTTCATGATTGTCAACACTGAGTGTTATTGAAATGAAATGTGTAGTGTTTAATGCCCGCTTTTACTACATACGGCACCGCAGGCAGTGACACTGATGATACATGAGATGAAGATGGAGCACCGGTGGAATGAGATGGCGGAGGAAACTGAAGGTCCCGGAGAAAACCCGCCCCAGGGCCATGTTGTCCACCACAAATCTCACTTTGCGGTCGCCTGGGATCGAACCCGGGCCACCTTGGTGAGAGCCAAGTGCTCTAACCACTGAGCCACGGCGCAGCCGGAGTGTTATTGAGTAATTTTATAATGAATGTCTACCTGTTTCAGTTTTTATTATTGTCCAAGTGGTTTTTATTTTACTATCCAAGTGCTGAATTAGTTTTTTATAATGCAATACTCTGGCTGCTTTTATTACCTTCTTTAAAAGGTTGGATTACTTTTTGTAGTAGTTTTTTAAATCTAAATTGTTACTGGCTTAACTTGCTGATATAGTTCTCTTCTGTACCTGCATGAGGTTCTAATCCCTAAGTGATCCAGGCATTGTCTCTTTTGAAGTTAAATTATTATTTTTTTTTTTTTATTTTTATATATTTATTTATTTATTATTTTTTTTTTTTTACTTAAATGGGAAGCAAAATTCAAAGTGAGTTTTAAAGCAGTGAGGAAAGCTATTATATTTATTGTTGGTTCCATGAGTTTCATAAGTTTCCATGATTCAAGTTGAAGGTTTTTGCTAAATTCGTTCAGAGTATGTTCATTTATTTCCCTATATTTCTGATATGTGTATTTAGGTTTGAATTTTAAATTTATCTTATATGTTATAAATCCATAGAATTTGCACATCATGATCTGACAGTCCATTAGTTTTTAATGAGATAGAGCAAAATTTAGTTATATCTGACTTTACAATTATATTATCTATATCTGTGGATGAATTATTTTGGATTCTTGTTAGAAAGTTAACTGTATGTGTATGTGGTGTATCATAAATAAAGAGCTAAGCTGTTCCCTTTGAAGACTCAATTTCAAATAATCCACATTTATGTTACCACATATGATTAATTCTCTTTCTGTTTTAAATAAAAAGTACAGAGCATATTCTAATTGCTTTATAAATATTTGAAAACTTCTTAAGGGAGACTGATAATGGACTATTATGACTCAATATTACAAATAGAAGCATTATTAACAGTGAAGTTTTCTTCATGTTGAAGTTTTGTTGAGTCACACTTGTTTACATTCACCTTCACTTATTATTTTTAAAAACGCTGGAACGTTTTCCAGGACATTCCAGCTTTTTTAAAAATAATAAGTGAAGGTGAGTGTAAGCAAGTGTGACTCAACAAAACTTCAGCATACTATGACTAAGTTCATATGACTTCAATTTAACTGAACTGCACTGTTTTATTTTCAGCAAACCTGAGGAAGATTCTTAAGCTGATTCTTGACAGTCAGGACGATGATGAGAGAGACTCCCATCTTGGGAAACTACAGCCAATCATCACAGCAACGGATATTGCTACAGATGAATGTGATTTTGGAACTGGCCTAGAGTTAGGTTTAGATCTGTTCACGTATGGTGGGGAAGTGTTCCATAGTACAATACTACATCTTCTCAATACAGCTTACCCACTCCTTCAGCGTGAAGAGTTTTCTAAAATAATACAGGTAAATCTCACATTATCAGTGTTACTCTGCTTTGGAATGATTCTTATAAAAATTCAACCTCAGTACTGCAGAAACAAATAGAATTCCAAAGGAATACCATCAGATATGCATAATGTAGTGGGAGATAGCATATCCCAAGTGTAAATATTGGTTAGGTGAGGTAAGGCTTTTCCAGAGTTTTCATTCATCCTTAAACATGAATGTCAAGTAACTCTGGGCTCTATGGACCCAGGCCCACTTCAGCATCAATTTATTCATTTCATTATTGCTCTATATGACCTAAATAAGGATGTTAAACCTTATTTAAAAAATCTACAGTGCTGAACGCACATGACTTCCTTTATTCTTGTATAAACTATTCTTACAAACATTTGTGCCTCTATGTCCTTCAAATTAATCGAGATGAACATTATCTTCTTGCTAATTTGTAGGTACAAGGGAAATATTGGAATATAGTAGGCTTAGTAAAATATTCAAATGTTTTAAAGCGAGTTGTTATGTGATGTCTTTGAAATTCCTTTCTCATTGCTTGGCCAAGAGATAAAAAGGAACTGAATGTCTTCACATGAGGAAAGTATGGGTATTGCAAAATTCATATATACGAGGTGTGTTCAATTTATAACACCTCCTATTTCTTTTTCCAGGACTGGGACCAGATAGGTACTTTTTCTTTTAATGTGGACTCTTTCTGAATGCATGACAGATGGCAGCACTGTACGATGCATAGAACTCTAGTGGCAGCGATGAGAGTTAGGACTGTTTTTGATACTTAAAATGGCGACGTTTTCATTGCAGGAACAGTGTGTAATCATTCGGTTTCTCCATTTTTGTGGTGTGACACCTATTGAAATTTGTCAGTTGAGTGAGGCATGTGGTGATGGTACCATGGATGTGTCTAATGTGCATTCCTGGGTGTGACAGTTGAAGGTAGAACATTGTGTGATAACAAACCAAGACAGTTGCAGACATCGCCCCCAAAATTGACATTTCCATTGGATCTGTGCACACAATCCTGTATGAAGATCTGAAAATGCTCACTCAGCGATCCTCCAAAACAACGTTCTCCACTCGCTGGTTCATGTCGTCGGACCGGCTGGTGCGAGGCTGTGACTGCCTTGGTTTGTTGTCACATGACATTCTGCCTTCATTGAACTGTCGCACCCAGGAATGCACATTAGATACATCCATGGTACCATCACCACATGCCTCACTCAACTGGCAATGAATTTCAATAGGTGTCGCACCACAAAAATGGAGAAAACGAATGATTACATGCTGTTCTTGTAATGAAAGCATCGCCATTTTAAGTATCAAAAAAAGTCCCAACTCTCGTTGCTGCCACTAGAGTTCTATGCACTGTACACTGCTGCCATCTCTGTCATGCATCCACAAAGAGTCCACGTGTATTTAAAAAAAAAAAACAGAAGTTCCTATCTGGTCCCAGTCCTGAAAAAAAATGGGAAGTGTTATAACTTGAACACACCTCATATAACAAGAAACATCTGGGAAATGGTGAAATATTTTGGAATATCTTGGAAATCTTCACAAAAATAATAAATTTGATATAAATTGTATGTTTTAACAAATTTTAATTTCCTGTATAATAAGATTTTGTCTCTTACGGTTTACCAGTTATGCAGAAGTCATCCTAGATGAAGAAGGCTTCTGAGGACATTCCCAGAATTCAAAATATATATTTCATTTATCATGAAAATATCTTAAACATATGGCATTTTAAACAATATCGTGAGATCCGTTTTTGAGAAAATAAATTTCTTGTTAAATATTCCATGAAAATAGTAATCCGGTGTAGGGCGATTTTCTAGGAAATCTTCGTGCCACATCCTTGAAAGGTGCCAAACTTAAATACCAAGTTTGAGCTGAAGAAGTTAGGAAGGTCCTAACAAAACAAGTTCTAGGTAAACACTAGCAGTATATGGAACATTGAGTACTAGTTCAACTCAAAATTATACTAACCAAGTTTAGTATTTAATCTCGTTTCCATTTCTTACGCTGTTCACACACACTGTTTTTTTTTTAAATCAGGGGACCTCAAAATGTGCAATTCCACTAAAATCTCAGTTTACAATTTTTGGGTGAAATGCAACTCCCCCTGCTTGTAAGTAATAGAGAAGCTGAAAACACAGAATAAATATAATTCGTACTACTTTATGTCCATTATATTCAAAAAACTATTTGTAGTCAGTTTTTTTGACACTTAATCACTTACATTTGTATCTTATTGAGGTACTAGTTTTGGAAGGTGTCGCCTTCCATTTTCAACCTCTTTTCAACTAATGTCTGTTGTCATCTGCTCTCTTCTCTCTGGTGGTAGAACTATGAACTTTTTGTCAAATTATCTGCTGGTGGTATTTCAAAGTTCTTATTTTTGAATTTAGCAATTTTAAAACTGAGTATCTATTGGTAGATGCCAAGATGATATTTTGTTCCTTAAAAGTCTTTCTGAATTTATTAAATGTTTATTCCAGGTTCTCTTGGACTTTAAGCCAGGTGTAGATGTGGTGATGCACCAACGTTTCAAGAGCATACATTGTTCCCATAATTCCAGGTTCTCTCGTGCTTCAAGCCAGGTGTAGATGTGGTGATGCACCAATGTTTCAAGAGCATACATTGTTCCCATAATTCCAGGTTCTCTCGGGCTTCAAGCCAGGTGTAGATGTGGTGATGCACTAATGTTTCAAGAGCATACATTGTTCCCATCTTCAAGTTATGCTGAATGATTAAAACTGGTGTTATGCCTATGTTTATGTGCTGTGACCAGTTTTAATCATTCAGCATACCTTGAGGTGGGAACAATGTATGCTCCCAAAACATTGTTACATCACATCTACACCTGGCTTGAAGCCCAAGAGAACCTGGAATACTCATGCCGCCTGGAAAGCTGCAACTCTTATTTTAAATGTTTTTGGGTGGAATGTGAATCCACTGAATATGTTGTTGCTTTTTTTTTTCTGTAGTGAATGTGGTTGCTTCCTTAAGTGGTATCCATTTTCTTCTGCTGTGTGAAGTATGGCTTTTTCTTCTTGGAAGTATTCTGCTTTATCCATTGGTATGTTGACTAGTCTGTGTGTAAGACTGTTTATTGTTGCATGTTTATATATAATTGGGTTATAGCTATGATTTTTATGTAATTTTCTGACTGTGTTGGCTTCCTGTAAATTTGACATTTTATTTTTGTCTCATTCCTGATTATATTTAGGTCCAAGAAAGAGAGATGTCCATTGATTTCCTTTTCTATTGTAAATTTGATAAGTCTTTTCTTGCAGACTGAGTAATTTTAATGCATCATCTAAATGTTTATTTGGAACTATTGCAAAAGTGTCATCAACATATTTATATCAAACTTTGAAGATCGTTGGGAAGGCCCTTTTAATTTGTGTGGGTTGCCCATTGATAACCTTGATTTCTGCTTGTAGTATTTCCCATTAAAGGTGAAGAAGTTTAGTTGAATGCATAATTTTGTTAATGAAATGTATGCTTCTGCTTCTACTCTTTCCATTTCCATTGTACTTCACCAGTTTTTTAATAGTGTCTATAATTTTTTGTTGGTATGCTTAAGAATATGATATGATAGCAAATTATTGGTTTCGTTTAGTTCTGGCTGGGGGTCAAATTCAAAATATAACCATGCAAAACCCTTAAAAGTGAATCTCAGAAACTATTTGTGAAGCTATGCATTAAGGAATGCCTCACCTTTCTAAGGCATGGCAGTGTTTTAAGCAGCTTAAGTCATCTTAACACCACAGGCTATGCCTCAGCAGCCTGCTGTTCTCCTGTTACCACTGTTGGCATAAATCACATGCCTGTTGCTGATGCTTCCACTCAGACAGACTTGCCAACAAGTACTCTTCCATTGCATTGTGCCACATCTGCACCGCAAACTACAACTTCAGCCATGCAGACTCAGCTCCCAAGCCATCACCAAAAAGTACTAAAACTGTGTTGCCCATAAAAATATCATTCCTGGCCTAAACTAGATCACGCTGGGGCTACTCTTTTTAAGTCCTGATCTTGCTCCATGAACTGCCGGGATCTTCAGATTCCTGGGTATCAGAGTAGTCACAAAAGAAAGACAAATTTAGAGTCGTCAGTCCAAAGTCTGCCAAGGCATAAAATAAAAGACCTTTCATTAATTTCTTTCTCTTCTTGGAATAATCCAGTGGAAAATTTAATTGCTTCCAGATGAGTGCTCCACACATACACCATTAGTGCGCTGTATACAGCTGGAGTGCATCTGTTTCACTATCTGCCACCACTCGTTGTTCTATGAGAGAGGTATATTAGAGCTCTTGTGGCACAGCTCCCCTCACTGCTGCTTTTCCTAGGAAATCTGAATGCCAAACATCTCTCTGGGGCTCCAATATTTAGGATTTTTGTGGGTGGCTTATTGCAAGCATTTGCGATATGTCTGGTTGCTTTCGTTAAATTGGTGTATCCCTCCCTTCTTATCTGCTTGTGGCACAAATTCCGTTTTAGACCTTCATTTGGCAGTGATGATCACCCCATTGGCAGTCACCATTATCCTGTAGCTTAAAAGACGTCATCACTGTATTATTTCCAAGGCTGACAGAAATTTCATTCCCTCATACAGGATTTACTTGTCTTTTAGTTTTAGGAATTCTTTTAGTTATTTTAGTTTTTCTTTTGTAGTCTAACAATTCAACATGGATTAAATTTAAAGGGAGTCGATTAATGACACTAAACAACACTTACTTTTAAATTTTTCTGGAACATGTTTCAGAGACTTTGCCTCCATCCTCAACCGGCCATCAACTGGTTCTCATTGATGTAGTTGACGATATTTTGTCATAGGTCTCCTCTGGTGGTGGTTCAAGGAACTTGCTGAACAAATCTTTCTGGGGGATGTCGAAATTGAATACTTTGTTTCTATTTTTCGAAATGAAGATTTGTTCCCATGTGGATAGTTCTTGTTTTCCTGATGTATGTTTTAGTAGTTTTGGTTCTGGATTTATGTTGTGGTTTTTTTTTTCCCAAAAATGCGTGGCAACGGCTGATTTTTCTAATTGTTAATATTTTATGTTTCTAAAGTGTTCCTTTGCTCCTTTTAGCGACAAAATGATAAGTTTTGACTTCAGGCTCAAATGACCTAAACTTAAACTCCACACACTTGCCTACTCACTACAAGTGCTTATTCCTCTATCTGCTTATGTTAAACAATGTAAACATTATCTTATTGTTAATTTTGTTATAAGTGCAAGGGATATGGGAATACGGTAGACTTTAAGCAAGTCAAATCTTCTAAGAGTTGGTCAGTGTGTGATTGCTTTTAAATTCCCTTCTCTTTACATAGCTAAGAAAGAAATGAAAGGGAATTGGAAATGAATGTTAACTTTCCAATAGAGAAAAGTATATATTGAAAACGGTTGACAGCATAAAAATTTAATTGTTATAAATTGTATGCCTTGATGAGATTTACATTTTTTGTGCAGTAAGTTTGTCTATCTCTTATGGTTTACCAGTTTTCCCAAAGCATCAGGAATGTAGTGGATTTCAGAGACTTTTCCCAGAAAATTCAAGATATACGTTTCATTTTTCTTGAACATATCCTTTAATGAAATTGTTAAGCCATTTTTGATAAAATAAAAATTTTCTAAAAGTCTTCCATATAAAGGATAATTTGGGGTAAGGACATTTTCTTGAAAAATCTTTGTCACATCTTTGGAAGATACTGAAGTTAAATTCCAAGTTCAGTATTTATCCAACTTCTCATTTTTTAGTTATGCTGTTCACAGACACACCCATGGTCCTTCTTTTCCCTGGTGAACTTCGTAGACTGCTTTGTTTTGTATTTCAGGGGAAGAGTACAAATAACAGAGTTCATTTTTTAATTACACTATGTTGAAGTCCTGTCCATAATAAATAAGTAAAGTCTTAAATGCACACTCTGGGAAAGTCTTCTTTTCCACGTATAAAACATTGTCCAACAATGATAGGAACTGTAGTTGGTCTTTATCCAAGAATCTGTTGGTTATTTGGCAAAGTATTGTATCTATGATCTCATAAAATATTAGTTGATACAATTATTTTGTGTCATTTTCTCCTTTATCCAGTTTCAATCTCTTTGGAGGTATTGGTGTTTTATAGCAATCTTGATCAGATTCTATCCTTCATCAAATTAATTGGTCAAAATTGTCATGTAAGTCTTTCATACTGTTTTTGAAGTTACTGACTTTTTACTTGCAGAAAGCAATAAGAAACATATTTTTCTAAAGGACGTAAACAAAAAATCGGACTTAGGAAGTACAAGTGAAAACACCAAAAGTAAGGATCTGAAATCAAAGCTTAGAAGGTTCTGATGGTAGCCCAATGCACAAACACTTGTTTCAGCATCTCATTCATCCTCATCTTCTGCCATTAATTTAATTAGGGCGTCAGATTCAGTCTTCAAGTTGAAAATGAGATTATTTATTCTGCTTTTATAGTTCTATTTTGTGGCAGACACTGATGGAATGCATTTTTTCACTTCATTGTCTAAAGCTTCTGTTCTTTTGGATGATTTTTAAAAATGTAGACATACCTGACATTAAAACTAAAAGTGAATCGAAACGATATTGACACATTGCTTCACACACACTATTTTTCACAGGACATGTTTCAAGAGCTGTTGCTTCCATCTTCAGCTGAGTCTCGACTAATGCAAATTTTAGTGGTTTCCTCTTTCTCCATATCGTCGATAGATGGCATGATGTATTCGTCAAAGATGTCCGGTGGCAGAGTTTTGATATTCATGATTCTATGACGATTTTTATTAATGAAGATTTTTTCCCATACAGAAAGATGAATGGTATGATTAACATATTTTATTAAAGCTGTCTCCAAGTTAATGTCATGTCTGGTATTCAAAAACTGAAAAGCAACTGCTGATTTTTCTCTTTCACCATTTTTAATGATTCTTATATGTTCTTTAGTTCTGATGTCAATATTTCTTTTTGTTTTTCCTATATATATTTAATTTACAGTAGTCAAGACTCAGTTGATGATTGGAGCAACAGCTCTTGAAACATCTCTTGTGAAAAACAGTGTGCGTGAAGCATGTGTCAATATCTTCTCGATTCACTTTTATTTTAACTGTACTTCACTCTCTCTATGCTTTTTTCAATTTTTATACTTTAATACCTGACACTGTTTGAAAAAATACTCTGCACTTCTTTGTCTGACTGGTTGATTGCTTCAAAACTAACTCTTGTGGCCATAGCAATGCACAAATAAAGCTTGTTCATATTTCCCTCAATAATTTACTGTAAACCTTTATGCTATCTAACCATCACAGCTGCACACCATATGTTTATGCTATGAGTTCCCTGCCAGATTTGAATTCCTCCATGAGTTTCAATAAATGCTTGGACAAACTGCTGTGTTGTCACTACTGATGTCACAAAACCCTACAAATCTTTTTTAAAACAAGCCCTCTGGTGTGACATAACGAAAAACCGTTAATAGTTCAGATTTATTTGATACATCAGTGGTTTCGTCCATGATTACTGATATAAAACTTGACTCAGTCACTTCATTCTTTATTTAATAAATCAAAACAGAAATACCCTCAATAATGTCATTCTGAATGTCATTTGACGTTCCTGAAAAAACAGTCTCAGTCCTTAGATGTTCCTCTAAATCATCACCTATTTGAGCAGTTAGGTGTAAGAGCACTATGTATTTACCTCTGTTATCCAAATTTTCGGACTTGCACTACCCCAAATGGAAGTTCTTGCTGAGCTAAATAGCAAACAGCATTTATCAATCGCCCTATTATATACCTATTTCTTTTCACACCTTCATTATGCTTTTCAACTGAATTCATAAATGATTCACTCAAAAAAAGTGTCAATTCTTGTTTTTCCAAACTTGACTAACTTACAATGTACAAATATAAGTTTTGGAATTTACTTGATGAACCCTCAAGGTACAAAAACTATCCATGTTACTGATGCCATCTGTTGTCTACTCATTCTTTTCATTAGCAAAATGCTGGCATGACCAACAAAATAGTTGCAATAATTTATCAGAATCACAGAGCCAATGAAACTCGTTATACCAAAAAGCTGTTATAATGCCTTTCAAAATCCACGTATGATTTAGTTTTCAAAGGTTTAAGATCCGGAGTTAGTCTTCCAGTTTAAATTAGGTGACATTTTTCACCAAAAGTATGGGAACTTAAGGACCAGTTTAAAAGGTTTTCTATCACACAATCACAAGTCACTTTTACCTGCAAATTATGATGCCATTCTTCTTATTGTACCTTTAACATTAAATCATTCACCATATATTACTGTTATACATGAAGAATTGACACAAACTTAAGGTTTGCCTTTTCATTGCACTGGTAACAATCGTGCTATAGGCAGAAACAGATCAGTGACAACCCACACAAGTCTATAAGTTCCAAGTTTGCCAGTGAGTGCCATTGGCAGAATAACTAGCTATTTGGAACTGGAGGATTACAGATGACCGGTCTCGGGGGATCTGTCATCGACGGTCCTGGCTGATTGGTCACAAATTAATGTAATTGATACCTGAAAGTTAAATTGCTTAGACTTTCCATTTTTCTTTGAACAAAAAATAATGCAAAATTTGGATACACTTTCTTCAATTTATTAGCTGTTGCTAGTGGTAACAAATGCCCACCTCGGCAGCTTAGATGGTAGAGTGTCTGCCTCACGTTCAAGAGGTCCCGAGTTCGAATCTCGATTAGGGTGAGTTACCTGGATAAGGTTTTTTCCCAGGGTTTTCCCTTATCCTGATAGACAAATGTTGGGTAACTCTAAGCTCCATGAACCCCAAACTCATTTGAGCATCACTTCACCCATTTCATTCATCGTCCAATATGACTTAACGTTGGAGTGCGTAAATTACCCCCCCCCCCTCAAAAAGCAACAAAGGCAACAGTAATGCCAGGCCACTGCAAAATATCCATGATCTATGTTTTCACTTCATTCTTAACACCAGGAGGAAATTAATGTACTGCATGTGCAATAATACATACTTGCTTCATACAGGAGCAGTAATGCATAAACACTTGCATATATTCATAATTCTAAACAGTACATCTAGTTCAAATGGCAGAGTAGCCAATAAATTACATTTCATAATACCTTTCACATTAGTACAAAATTGAATCGAGAATATATTGACACATTGCTTCACTCACACTGTTTATACACAGGACATGTTTCAAGAGCTCTTGCTCCTATCCTCAGCTGATACTCGATTAGTGAAAGTTGTAGTGGTTTCTTCTTTCTCCGTATTGTCAATAGATGGCGTGATGTACTTGTCAAAAATGTCTGGTGGTGGAGTTTCAAAATTCATGACTCTATGACGATTTTTGTTAATGAAGATTTTTTCCCATACGGAAAGGTCTATGGGGTGACTAACGTATTTTATTAGAGATGTTTCCAAATTGATGTCATGTCTAGTATTCAAAAAATGAAAAGCCACTGCTGATTTTTCTGTTTCACCATTTTTAATGTTTCTCATATGTTCTTTAGTTCTGATGTTAATATTTCTTTTTGTTTTTCCTATATAAATTTTAGGGCAAGTTTCACATTTGATCTCATAGATTCCTGGTTTTTCTTTGGTAGTGATTGAATTTTTGGGAGGGCCTTTTAACAAATTTCTGATATTAAACCTATTTTGAGGTGCAAGAGTTATGTTGTGTTTTGAGAAGATTTTTTGGAATTTGTTATAGGCTGATGGGTGGAAGGTGAATTTTTTAAAAAGCTTTTTCTCTTTTTCTCCTGTAGGTTCTAGGGTGGTGGTTTCTTTTATTTTCTTAGCTTTTTTGAGTCTGTTAACTGTTTTGTCTACTAAATTTGGGTTGAAACCGTTGGATATAGCTACTTTTTTTATGTGTAGATATTCCTCTTGATAATCTTCTCTGTTTAGTGGAAAGTTGATCATCTGAAAGATTAAACTGTTGAAAATGGCATGTTGGTGTTGTTTTGGGTTGAAACTGTTATTCTTAATGTAATTATCTGTGTGTGTCGGTTTCCTGTAAATACCAAAAGTGAGTTTGTTGTTCATTTTTGATCTTGATGTCCAAAAAGGGGAGAACACCATCCTCTTCTGTTTCCAATGTAAATTTTATAGCTGGATTTTGTATATTCAAAAGTTTAAGACCATCTTGTATGAGTTTTTTAGGTACTATTGCAAAAATGTCGTCAACAAAGCGATACCACACTTTGAAATAATTTGGAAAAGCTTTTGTGATATGTGTTTCAAAAGCACTCATGAATAAATCTGCCAAGAAGGGAGACAATGGGTTGCCCATAGCTAGGCCCGTTTTTTGTTTATAGATCTGTCCATTAAAGCTGAAGAAATTTTGATTGATACAAATTTCTGTAAGTTGTGAAAGTTCTTCTATTTCTTCAGGTGTTATTTGTATTGACTCCAGCCATTTTTTGAGAAGTGGAATAAGCTCATTGGTAGGTATACTTGGATATAAAGAAATGACGTCAAAGGAAACTAAAGCATCTGTAGAGTTGATCTTTGTGTCCTTCAGGAGATTTAACAATTCAAACGAGTTTTTGATACTTAAATTTTCAAATTTTGTGAAGGATCTGAAGATTTGAACCAGCCATTTTGATAGTTGGTAAGTGGGTGCATCAATGTTATTAATTATTGGTCTGAGGCTAATTTCAGGTTTATGTATTTTGGGTAAACCATATATGTATGGTGTTTTTGGACTGTCTATTTTATTGTTCAATTTATCTCTTTTAGTCATGATTTTACTGTTTTTAATTAATTTAATTTAATTAAAAGTAGCTATATCCAACGGTTTCAACCCAAATTTAGTAGACAAAACAGTTAACAGACTCAAAAAAGCTAAGAAAATAAAAGAAACCACCACCCTAGAACCTACAGGAGAAAAAGAGAAAAAACTTTTTAAAAAATTCACCTTCCACCCATCAGCTTATAACAAATTCCAAAAAATCTTCTCAAAACACAACATATCTCTTGCACCTCAAAATAGGTTTAATATCAGAAATTTGTTAAAAGGCCCTCCCAAAAATTCAATCACTTCCAAAGAAAAATCAGGAATCTATGAGATCAAATGTGAAACTTGCCCTAAAATTTATATAGGAAAAACAAAAAGAAATATTAACATCAGAACTAAAGAACATATGAGAAACATTAAAAATGGTGAAACAGAAAAATCAGCAGTGGCTTTTCATTTTTTGAATACTAGACATGACATCAATTTGGAAACATCTCTAATAAAATACGTTAGTCACCCCATAGACCTTTCCGTATGGGAAAAAATCTTCATTAACAAAAATCGTCATAGAGTCATGAATTTTGAAACTCCACCACCGGACATCTTTGACAAGTACATCACGCCATCTATTGACAATACGGAGAAAGAAGAAACCACTACAACTTTCACTAATCGAGTATCAGCTGAGGATAGGAGCAAGAGCTCTTGAAACATGTCCTGTGAATAAACAGTGTGAGTGAAGCAATGTGTCAATATATTCTCGATTCAATTTTGTATTAATTTGTGTTTCACTGTCCCTACGCTTCTTTCAAGTTTATACTTTCACATTAGATTTGCTTTTGCTACAAGGAATCTCATTAAAAATTAGGTTAGGTGACTTATTACATAGAAAAAAAAAAACCTGAGTACATATTTAAACTTTGTTCCTATAGCAAACAAGGAAGATGGGTACTACCTTATGCTGAAAAGTATTAATATGCCATATCACTGACTAGGAACACCTTTGACCTTGAAGGCCACATCATGGCTGAGTGGTTAGACCTATTGGCTGTCACCAAGGCAGCCCGGGTTCGATTCCAGGTGATCGCAAAGTGAGATTTGTGGTGGACAACAAAAGTGTGATTTGTAGCACTGGGGCAGGTTTTTCCCGGGCTCCCTGCTTTCCCCCGCCATCTCATTCCACCAGTGCTCCATCTTCATCTCATGTATCATCAGTGTCAGCAGCTGCAGTGCCGCATGTAGTAAAAGCGGGCGTTTAACACTAAAAGTTTCATTTCATGTTGACCGTGAAGGTTTGAAACCGCACAGCAACATGCTTAGAATAACAACCATTAAAACAACACACACCATGCAAAATTCCATACTTGTCTACTGGCACCATTATAAGTAGTATAAGCTGTTTATCAGAAGAGTTGCTAATTTTGTAAGACTGCAGTGTGCTGAACCACAAGGTACATGATCCTTATTTAATCATCAAACTTCACTCTGTAATTTACAATCAATTTACTGCATCAAAGTATAAACCTATGTTGCAATATGCTTGGCGACCTGCAGATTATGACATTGGCATACCCATATCGTTATTTGCAAATGTAATAGTGGGGCTTTTCATATTGGACTGTGTGAATGTGAAATGAAATGTGATAATTTGATTTCAGTGAGGTGTGAAAATTGTTCTCTTACTCTTTGTTTTAATCACTTCATTGAATTCCTGCATCTGCACTTTAACTGTCAGGTGTGTAGTATATGTGTGTTTTGTACAAGTACCTTAAGTAGAGGGCTTTTAGCACTGTTGGTTGAAAATAATTACACCGTGACATTGAATTACGTATAATTTCCCTCCAATGGTATTGATAACTTGTTACTTTCTCTCCATTAAATGTCACTGAAGGAGAATGCAATGTTTCACATGGAAATGACATGGACGACTGTTTTGTTTATGATTGTTATTCTAAGCATGTTTTCATGCAATTCCAAATGTTTGAAGTCAGAAGTGTTTCTTGTGAGCATTGGTCATCAGAGTAGGTAAGTTGTTATTTAACACATGTTAAATGGCATTAAAGAAGTACCAGTTGTCAAACAATTGTGTTAATGAAATACAAATTTAATTTTGTTACCTAAATTTGCTTTGAATTTCCTCCTAGTAAAATGTTCTTTATGTGGTCTGTAAGCACTTTGCAGCTGTATCATCCTTATTCACCTATCTGGGTGCAAAATTCCTTCATATTCTTTATCAAAGAATTGCATACTTCCCATTTTGTTTCTCTGCTCTTGCTTTGCACTTTTGTAAAACATTTTGTTGGTCTCCTCCAGTGGCGATTCGAGGAACTTGCTGAACAAATCTTCGACATCCCCCAAAAAGATTTGTTCAGCAAGTTCCTCAAACTGCCACCAGAGGAGACCTCAAACAAAATATCTCCAGCTACACCACTGAGAACCAGTCAGTATCTGGTTGACAATTAAGGAAACTAGCCTCCGAAACATGTTCCGGGAATTAACTTAGTACCGGGTGTGTAAACCCTCTGCTTCTACTGCGGCCCAATTCTACAGAGCATGAATGAGACCAAATGCCTAGTGAAATTTTCACAAGAGGATACTTTGCATTATATGCCAGCACCATTCATAACAGATGAATGAGCCCAAGTGCTTACACAACCAGTATTAAGGCAATTTTCTAATAACATTGTATTTATTTTGAAAATGACAAGAACATGTTTATTTGTGTTTTTCTAAACAAATGGGTTTGAAATATTATCTTCTGTAAGAAAAACATAAGGCATTGCTATTAAAATAACAATAATAAAAAGAAACGTGCACCTCAAGGATTCAAATTCATGTTGGTCTACTTACGAGACACATACCGCTCAGCTACCATGCATACGTCCAATCTGCAAAACATCTATCGCATAGCTTTGAAATGAAGCTAGAGTGGTATCAAAGTGTATATTGGAAAAATTAATTGTTCTTTCACACTAGCCATGTGTAGGTCAAAGTATGGAAGGGTCGAGTCAGACTGAAAACTTCAATGCCATAGCCGGAATTCAAATCATTGAACTTTTCAGTGTGAACACAACATCAACGAATGCTTCCGATATAATATAAAACTTCACTTATCTTAAAAGAAAATGATGATCATTTTCTTATTGATGAGGATCGCAATTTCGTGAAAACTCATTCACATCATCAGCTCAAACAACCTCGTCAATGTTGCGTTACAAAGTTGTTTGAGCCGATGATGTGAATGAGTTTTCACGAAATTGCGATCCTCATCAATTAATAAGAAAATTTTTATCATTTTCTTTTAAGATAAGTGAAGTTTTATGTTACAAATTATTATATTTGTATATTTGTTGTTTCACTGTAACTAGCTTCATATTTTATGTATATATTATTAGAAAAGTTTATTCTTCTATCTACTTTATGTTAAAGCATTGTAGAAATAGGTTTATTATATATTTGCTTGTAGGTACAATGGGAATAAGGGAATATAGTAGGCCTAAGTGCTAGTCAAATATTTTAAGAGCTGGTCACTATGTGATCGTATTTGTCATAAAAATATCTTACACATATGGTAATGTAATCAAAATTGTTAGTTATTTTTTAGAAAATCAAAATTTTCAAAACATTTCTATGTAAAGGGTAGTCTGGGATGGGGAGATTTTCTTGAAAATCTTAAGTGCATTCTTGGAGGATTCTGAATTTAAATACTATGTTTGGTCAAAGTATAAACTTGAAAGAAGCGTATAGACAGTGAAGCACAAGTTAGCACAAAAGTGAATCAAGAAGATATTGACACTGCTTCACTCACACTAGTGAAGCAGTGTGCCAATATCTTCTCGATTTACTTTTGTACTATGTTTGGTGTTTAAGCAATTCTTTGTTTTTAATGTATGCTGTTCTCAGATAGACACAGATATTTTCTAGAAGTGCTTTTTCTGGATTCATGGAGTCACAAATTGTTTATTTGGGATGAAAACTTGATATTGAATATTTAGATGAATTGCAATATCTTCTCTGTGTACTATGTATGTGGTAACAAGTAAAAAATCACTAATCAATGCTTTTTGTGATTTTCAGGCACATTTGAAGAACCGAAGAAATGGGAGTAACCTCAGTATTGTTTAAGTGATCTAAATCTTTTAGGGAATGAAGACCATTATTATGTGCTCATTCTGTAATTTTGTTTTTTAATAAATGCACATGACTTTAAGCTTCTAATTTCAAGATCCCAGGTTGTAATTCTCTGCTGAATTTCCTTTCCTTTCAGTACCAAAGTCAGGAATTAGGAATTAATATACACTATATGATCAAAAATATCCAGATACCTCCAAAAACATTTATTTTTCATATTCGGTGCATTGTGTTGCCACCTACTGCCAGGTACTCATCTGCAACCTCAGTAGTCATTAGACCTTGTGAGAAAGCAGAATGGAACACACCGCGGAACTCACAGACTTCGAACATGGTCAGGTGATTGGGTGTTACTTGTGTCAGAAGTCTGTATGCGAGATTTCCACACTCCTAAACCTCCCTAGGTCCACTGTTTGTGATGTGAAGTGGAAACGTGAAGGGACACGTACAGCACAAAAGCGTGCAGGCCGACCTCATCTGTTGACTGACAGTGACCACTGATAGTTGAAGAGGGTCATAAAGTGTAATAGGCAGACATCTATACAGACTATCATACAGGAATTCCAAACTGCATCAGGATCCACTCCAAGTACTATGACAATTAAGCGTGAGGTGAGAAAACTTGGATTCCATGGTCAAACAGCTGCTCATAAGCCACACATCATGTGGGTAAGTGCCAAATGACGCCTCGCTTAGTGTAAGGAGTGTCAAAATTGGACAATTGAACAGTGACAAATCACGGTACACAATGTAGCAATCCAGTGGTCAGGTGTGGGTATGGCGAATGCTTGGTGAACATCATTTGCTAGTGTGTGTACTGTCAACAGTTAAATTGGAGGTGGTGGTGTTATGGTGTGGTCATATTTTTCTTGGAGGGGGCTTGCACCCCTTATTGTTTTGCATGGCACTATGACAGCGCAGGCCTACATTGATGTTTTAAGTACCTTCTTGCTTCCCACTGTTGAAGAGCAATTCAGGGATGGAGATCGAGCACTTGTTCATAATGCATGGGTTATGTCAGTGTGATTACATGACAATAACATCTCTGTAATGGACTGGCCTGCACAGAGTCTAGACTTGAATCCTAAAGCTTGCATCTATACCTCTCCTCAGTTTAGTACTCCTTGAAGAATGGGCTGCCATTCGTCAAGAAACCTTCCAGCACCTGATTGAAAGTAAGCCTACAAGAGTGAAAGCTGTCATCAAAGCTAAGGTTGGGCCAACACCATATTGAATTCCAGCATTACTGATGGAAGGTGCCATGAACTTGTAAGTCATTTTCAGACAGGTGTCAGGATACTTATGATCACATAGTATATGTTGGATTTAAAGTTAAAAATAAAATTAAAATTACCCAATGATTACATGTGTATGCATGTACGTACTTACATACATACAAGTTTACAATCAAATGAGACTATCAAGGTGCTAAACTTGCCTTATCCAGGTAAAGTGACTTTTCAGAAACCGTGAAAAACTTATATCTATCAAACGGTTAACATTTTTAAATTCTTTCAATGCCATAATATTTCCATCATTTTCTTCATTATACATTTTCTTTAAAACCACTCGCCAAAATACCTAGCGGTAAACTAAAATTTAGTTTTGGATAAGGCAAATTTTGCACTTGACGTGGATATGGCAAGTTTTGATGGAGACACAATAATAAATTACAATAAAATACCAAAATTTTCACATTTGCTTCTTATTTTTGTTTCACAGTGCTTATGAATGACTTCTTCAAATATTTTTATCGTTATAATCATTTTTGGTCACAAATTTCTTAAAACCCACATTTTCAAATATATTTTTTATCTTTTTTCAGTCATAATGTCCATGAAACACCTACTTATTAAAGTTTACTTTATAGAAATTGACCATTGTTCATATTACCTAGATACACTGACTTGTAAAATATTCTTACAACTTTACGATATTTATATGATTTAATAAATGTATTTCTCATCCTTCTTTCTCCATTAGCCTGAAAATACGGTCAGGTGGAATGAACGAATAGCCAGGGAAAGATCATTTATCACCTGCACATTCTATAGTGCCTGAATGGCAAGTCATTTATTGCACATGCCTATCATTATAGAACATTTATTCTGACCACAGCAACCATCTACAAATAACCTAACTTTCTCAACTCCAGAAAAAGCAGATGTGCATAGATGATGTACACTGCTGACACAATTTCATTTGAACCTTTAGGACGTTCATTTTCTGTGCAAACAAAGTTAGAAACATTCCATTTTGTCAATGCTGATTTGGATGAACCATGAACAGTGGAGAAGTTATACATGTATAGCTGCCTGCTGTAGTATGAAGCTTGATCCTGTACTTTTGGCAGCACCATGTTCTTCTAACAGTCAAAAGAAAATGTTGCTACTTTATCATCTTCTTTCAGGAGATCAAAATAAGCCTTAGCTCTAAGTTTATGTATTCTTTTAGAAATCTGCAAATTAGAACGTTTGGTCTTATCTGTTTCCAATTTTATCTTCTCATCATACCAAAGACAAAGTGAACTTAATCAGAAACAGGGCTTTTGAAACTGCTTCTGCGTTATACATGCTTCATTGATGCTTAATTCACCTGGTAAATATCGTCGTGTTGATGTTTTGCTGCGACAGTAATGAGTGTCAAGCACTTTAAATTTCTGAATAAATTTAACTACTGATTTTTTCTTTCTTTCTCTCTCTCTCTCTCTCTCTCTCTCTCTCTCTCTCTCTCTCTCTCTCTCTCTCTCTCTCTCTCTGCACAATGCTTCTTAGGCGTATCAGTTGAATAATAGTTCAGTATTACAGTCATGTTTAATTTTAGAACTGCAGCTGCAGAAGGCTTTGTGGAATTTCCTTATGTCCTTTGGAGTCAAGCTACTGCATTGGAATTCTTTGGTGTTGTGATTGCAGGAAGGTATACGTGGGCCAAGGCTCACTGAGTGCCTTTAAAAATGGAGACTTATTTAAAACATTCGTTCACTCTGTTATGATACATACCCAGTTGTTAACAACAGGAAAATAAAGCTTACTGTAATTCCATCATACATACCTTTAATATTGGACAAGGCGAGTTCTGCTCTTCACGCATTACAATTGTAGTGTAACACACACTGGATAAGACAAGTTTTGCTTCAAGTTGTAGCATGGATAAGGAGAGTTCTACATCAACTGTTGCCTTGGATTTGAAGAGTTTTGCATTGAACAGCAGTTTTGTGAGCTCTCTGGAAGATGTATTAAACAACTTTTGTTCAAACCTGAGAACTGCAGTAAGAATTGAATCCCATGTCTAACTCATGTTTTTTTTTTTTCTTTTTTTTTTCTTTTTTTTTTTTTTTAATTTTGGATAAAGCAAGTTTTATACTTGACCGTCTCATATGTATATAAGACCAGCCGTGCTAATTGACATTATAAGGGTGGGTTGTTAAAGTTTACACAGATTTAATTAGTTTCATTTAGAGCCCCACTTGTTCTTTAGGAAATAATTGTAGAATGATCTAGAAAATGTTTATGGTGATACGTCCTTTAGGACTTAAAGCTTTAACTTCAGAGAACCACATGATATTACTACTAAATGAAAAATCTACTGCTATTTATGGAAATGGGTAAAAATAAGAACAATTAGAATTAGATCTCGGTCAGGGTGAGTTACCTGGATAAGGTTTTTTCCTGGGTTTTCCCTTATCCTGAAAGACGAATGTCGGGTAACTCTAAGCTCAATGGACCCTGGGCTCATTTGAGCATCATTTCACCCATTCCATTCATAGTCCGATATGACTAAACGTTGGAGGACGTAAATTACAAAAAAAAAAAAACACTAACGTCACTTTTTTTAGTCTCTGTTAACATGTTTTGGAAACATGTGTTCTCATCTTCAGAACATGTCTGACTGACCCATATTGTTTCTATTGTGGTGGTTGTCTATAATGGCGGCATCTTGTGACGGTAAAATGTACTTCTAGAGGATACTTGGAAGCAGTAAATCAAAATTCATTAACTCATTTGTGTTTCAAAATGAAGATCTTTTCCCATGTGTCCAATTCTGCTGCATGATTGGTCGGTTTAATTAGTGTAATGTTCAATTTGATGTTATGGTTGATTGTCCAGAAATGGTGTGAAACTGCAGATTTATCCATTTGTTTGTATTTTAAGCATCTCATATGTTCCTTTAGTTTGGTTTTCAGATTTCCTTTTGTTTTTCCTATATATACTTTATTACATTTGGTGCAATTGATTTTGTTAATTCTAGCTTTTTTGTCCTGTGGTATAAGGTCTTTTAATCTATTACAAAGTAATTTCTCTATGCTAAATTTGTTCTGTAGAGCTAGGCTGATGTCGTGCTTCCCGAAAATCTTAAATTTATAAAATGTTTTTGGATGTGTGAATTTGATAAAGTTCAAATGTTTTTCTTGGATGAGATTTATGGTATCTTTGATATGTTTTGTCATTTAAATTTTGTAATTTTCTTGTCGATTGTTACTCTGTTGAAACTGTTTTTGTCTGTGTTTATTATATATTCATATTCTAGATGATATCCTTGTTTGTTCAGAGGAGTGTACACCAGTCGTTAAGCTGTTTAGTATTTGCATGTTTGTGTGTTAAGGGATTGAAACTGTTGTTCTTTATGTAATTATCTGAATGCAAAGGTTTCCTGTATATACAAAAGGTTATATTTTCTTGTTCTCTGATTATTTTTAGATCTAAGAAGGGTAACATGCCTTCTTCTTCCACTTCCTTTATGAAATTTATTGAGCGGTTTTGTAAGTTAAGTAACTTAGTGGAGTCCTGCATGAACCTGTAGCAGACTATGGCAAAGATGTCATCACATATCAGTACCAAATTTTGAAAATATATGGAAAGGAAGCTACTATTTGTATTTCCAGGTAGCTCATAAAGAATTCTGCAAGGAACGGTGAGAGCAGATTTCCCATTGTTAGGCCTGTTGGTTGTTGGTAGATTTTCTAATAAAAATTAAAGCTGTTCTATATGATGCACAAGTTGGTTAATTTTAAAAGATCTATTTCATACTCAGGAATTGTGATTTGATGGAGCCATTTCTTTAGTTGGCATTTTCTTTTGTGTTTCTATTAGGTGTCTTCAGTTTTTTATGCTTAAACTGTTGCATCTGGGCAATAAAGAGAATTTTTGAAGTAGCCATTTTGCTAGTTTGTTGGTGGATAAATCAGTATTGTTGACTATCAGTCTCATCTTTTTTCTGGGTTTGTGAATTTTTAGTTAAATGGGGTAGTTTGGTTTTAATTTTGATTTTTCTATATCTGTTATTGTTTTGGTTTCTTGGATGGATTGGTTGAAGGTCTGGAATTTCTGTGTTTGTTCTTTCTGTAGCATATTTTCCACATATGCAGTGCTTATTGTAAGGGAAAGTAAAACTTGTTACAGCTCGAAACAGATACTTGTTCTTCTTCTTTCACTTTCCCTGCTGCCGTTAGGCGTCGGGTCGAAACAGATACAGACAAATTAAACATTTCTCAATCGCCAATTTAAAAATTGAGTTTATTCCCTCTAACATATATGAAAAATATTCCAACACTTTTTCAGTTGTTTATACTGTTCTGGTCTACACAAAGTACACATGAGGGGAACTGCCTCTCATCGCTTGGAGCAGAACAAAGTTTAATTGTAAAAACTATTTGTAGTCGGTTTATTGACACTCATCACTTACTTTTTTTATATTATCGAGGGACTAGTTTCAAAGGCCATTGCCTCTATTTTAAACCTCTCTCCAACTTGTTCAGTTGTGACTGAACCTTCACTTAGAAGACTCAGACCACGCTACCAATGATCATGTTCACCGCAGACGTGAACGAAATGTCTGGATCTTCCAACTCTAGCACTCCACAGCTCCTGAGCCCAGAAAATTCATCTGTGTACAAATTAGACTCCGGCCGTGAAAGGTTACAACTATTCAATATATAACATTATTACTAATGTGTAGTTATTTCCAAAGGTGTCATATAAATCGGGAAGTGGGTGGCAGCAATATTTCTCTAACCTCTAGTTGCGCTTGCAAAATGTTACAAGAAAAGAATGAAGTATATATCTCCTCATTCCAGATGTTACAGATGTATTCACCTCTGCTTGCAAACATCTTGAACACACAGAGAATTAAATCACACTTTTTATTCTATTATTTTATAAACAATATTATCTTAGTATTTCTGAACTTAATTTCTTTCCTATCTGAATACTAACAAGGAATGGTTTACTCGCACTGCTGTGCACTTAAAAATTTGATGGTATAATGCCTGCTGTATGTAAAATATGTGCACCAAAAATCTGCTGTGGAGTAGAACCGCAACGTCAAAATTGAAGCCTGAAAAGTGCCCCATGCAACCACTCGCAAGTAGCTGCTGGAATCCCTTGTTAGTTCTGTTCCGGTTTGGAGGATGGCGCTCCTTATGTATGTCATGTGTAGACCGCTGCCGTCAGGGGTAAATAATTGCTCCCATACAATGCTCTGTTATTATGCCTGTATATTCCTACATATTCTGAACTTAGTTTTGGGTATATCGAGATTCAACTGTATTGGAACACCACAGTGAAGCGAAAAATTATTAAATTTTAGATGAGTCGCATTTTTTACACATCTGCTTCACTTTCACGAAAGTGAAGCAGATGTGTAAAAAATGCGATTCATCTAAAATTTAATAATTAGTTTTGGGTACTTCCAACTATACTTTGCACCCGATTTTTGGCACACAGGCCCCACATAGAGCAGAGATGATGCCATTAAACTCTCAAGTGTGTACAGGTGTGAACATAATGATACTACCCTTGTAATATTATTTTAATACCTTGCTGCATTGGGAGCCAAAACTGTCCTTGAGTTACTGAAGAAGATATAGAAGAATTGGTATGGATACTGCAATATGTATGGAAAGTAAAAGATTTCTTTTTTTTGGGGAGAGGGGTATGTGGATATTTTTAATGTCCTTTAACCAGATAGCTCATGTCAGACAGTGAATGAATAAAATTGGTGACCTGATGCCGAATTGAAAGGGTCCATAGAGCTTAAAATTACCGAACAATTGTCTATTTATCCTGTAGATCATACACAGGACCTTTTCAAAAATATAAAATATACATGCTTACGAGTTTCATTACAACTGAAATCTGAGAAAAGTCATCTGCAAAGCTACAGCGGTAACAGCAGTGCACTTATTCATTGTTTGAAGAAAAATATGCATTTTCATGACTGCACCAAAATGAAGACAAATACATAAAATAAATGAAAATATACAATTAAAGTTAAGATTCCCACCCACTAATAATGTAATTAATACATAATTATATTCCTAAGAACTCATAACTGAATGAAATGAACCAATAGGAATGGCAAAATCCCAGAAAAGCTTGGGTAACTCATCCTAACCAACATTCCAACTCAGGACTAGAAATGGAAAGAAAATATCAAAATAAAGATGTAATGAGGCTAGTCATGACTAGTTATACCATTAATGGTTGGTAACTGAATCTTGGTGGCATCATTCACTGCATATGGCTTGGTATTGCTTATCAGTAGGGAGAGGATCTATAGACACTAAAAATGTGTGAAATAGGTAGGCAAAAGGCACTAAAAATGGGCATAATAGGCACTTAAATAGACACTAAAAATTTAATATAATTTTGAGTCGAACTAATACTCAATGTTCCACTTATTGCTAGTATTTACACAGAACGTGTTTCGTTAGGATCTTCCTAACATCATCAGCTGTTGTTGACTTGTCGACTAAAAATTTGCTATGTAAACACTTAGAAACGCACAATTTTAGTAAAATGGCTCTTAAAATGTACTATAAATGCACTATAACAAAATGACAATCATCGCAACATAGGCTGCAACAATTTCGCTAAACACATACTATTTTGTGGTTCCCTTGGCGAAATAGTTCTACATTTATTTCAAATTTCATAAATAGCTCCACATCAAGTTAAAATAACAGACTTGTCATATAATTAAAATACATATAAATCCACTTCACTAAGTAAGAACCACAATGTGCAGAAAGTTGCGAAGTAATGAACTATTTCAAAAAACAAAACCATGGATTTGGGGGGGAGGGGAGCTTATGGGTTAAAATTGAAATATCTTAAGCTTTTATTAGATTTGTTTCAAATTTATACCATTTATTTTTGTGATCGATCAAGAATGGAACAATGCCAAGTTTCAGCTTTCTAGTTACAATAGTCTCTGAGAAATTTTAACAGTTTATGTCTAAATTACAGGCAATTTTCAAAATGTCCCACATATTGTAATTTTAAAAATTAATGCTCGGGTTATAAGTTTCTGCGCCCATTTGAACCTATTAATGACCTGTACATATGTGAAATATTTGTCTTCGCCATATCAACGAAGGGAAAAATAATCATACCTATTTAACAATTTTTATTTTCCTAAGCATTTTCAGTAAGAAGTAAGCAAGTAAGAAGTAAAAACACAACAAATGTAAATGGTTACACTGCAGTTGCCCTTATGCATGTTTATAATTTCATAGAGATTAACAGAAAACTGCAACTTGTGGAATATTTTGAAGTTAGGAAAATGTAGAAAATATGGAATCTGAGAAATCCGAGGTTAAAATTATGTAATAGCAGCTATGATAAGGTTATTTAAATAGTCATGTGACGTTTTCTGTAGTACCGCTAGAAAAAAAAAAACTTTATATTATTGAAATATGTCTATATTAATTTTAAGACAAAAAAAAACTACATTTAGGATTGGAAATTAATTGTTCTTTCACACTAGCCGTGTGTAGGACGCACTATGAAAGGGTAGAGCCAGACTGAAAAATTCAGTGCCATAGCCGGGATTTGTACCACATATCTTCTGGTGTCCGTCCAGCTGCTCTAAACCATTGAGCTACTATGGCCAACATGTCAACATGACATTAAATTCTCCAACTGACTCATATTTTTCCCGGTAAACCACTAGGAGTTCTCATAAACACATGAGACAACTACCTTGATGGCGACTTACTATGCTGTAAGTACTTCAAGGCCTGGGTTTTATAGTTCGGACCACTATTAGGTACAATTAATAGTAGCTCAATGGTTTAGAGTGGCTGGACAGAGACCAGAAGATCCGTGGTTCAAATCCCGGCTATGGCATTCAATTTTTCAGTCTGACTCTACCCTTGCATAATGCATCCTACACACGGCTAGGATGACAGAACAATTAATTTCCATTAATTGTTCGAACTATAAAGCCCGGCCCTTAAAGTACTTACAGCATAGTAAGTCGCCATTTAGGTAGTTGTCTCATGTGTTTATGAGAACTCCTAGTGGTTTACTGGGAAAAAAGCGAGTCATTTGGAGAATTTAATGTCATGTTGGCACATTGGCCATAGGAACTCAATGGTTTAGAGCAGTTGGATGGAGACCAGAAGATCCGTGTCTCAAATTCCGGCTATGGCATTGAATTTTTCAGTCGGGCTCTACCCTTTAAATTTGGGATTGTTGTAAGTTTTGGGCCAATTTGCCCAGATGTGTCTCCTTAATAGAAATGATTGTTGGAAAGATAAAATAAATTCAAAAGTTCATCACAGCAATCTTAATATCACTTAAAATGATGTCACGATGTGTCAGAAAGATACAAAGCACAGAACAAAAATTAAATAAAAGCTAAAGCTACAGAAAGCTAATTTTTATAATAACCCTAAATGCCCTGTTGTTGACTAAGAACAAATAATAAAGCATAGCTTTTTTAGTAAGCATTTCCCATTCATTTCAAACAGAATTACAGCAATTACGGCATCGTGAAAAGTATTCTCGTACCTACTTTTATAAAGGCATTTCTGTAAAATTTTACACAAACCATTAAGATGTATTGGTCTGCAGTTTCATTTTCAATGTTGGAAACAACACCGGAAGTCTCCAAGCAATCGATTTCATGATTCCTTGAGATACATGTAGAAAAACGTAAGCATGAGAAAATCACAATTTTTTTCATATATGGGTATATATAATCTTAGTCTGTGTAGCCTAGCTAATTAAGTGCTGGCCTTACAATGACGTCATTAGTGCATTGTGACACATCTGTTAGGCAGGTACCTACCTGGCTAAACCCCTTTTTGTATATCTAATGTATAGCAGTAAGAAATTTCTCTTTCCCTGAAAACTTCACATTGAAACCAACACATGCAAAAGCTGTTGTGACAAATTACAAGCAGAAGAAATTGGCTAAAAAGGCAGTTTTAGGCACTAATAAGCAGAATAGGCACATATGTATGAAATAGGCATTTATAGGCACTATAAAACTAAGAAATTAGGCTAATAATTGTAGGAAACATGTTTATAACTTAAAAGCCTACGTTTCTGAACAAAGGAATAAAATAGCAAATAGGGCAGAATCCGCCCCCTACTTATCAGATATTAGTTACTGCAACTTCATATACAATGATGATTAGTAGCAAAATATACATGTTTTACTGAGCATAAAATTGCTGAATTTCAGCAGTCTCTAAACACCATTTATTATTTGTTGAGTATTCTTTATTAATATTGTACTACTGCATATTTCCAACCTCAATTTGCATGATTGTAATGATATTTTCACTTGCTTATGGCCGTACATAACTGAATATGCTAAGAATGGTGGACTTATGGCACAAACAGCTCAGCCAGTAGGGAGAAGGCAATGCTGAAAAATACATCTTGGTGTTGATAGAGTCAACATGAAATATTCAGTGCCATGACTCTATCAATCCAACACCTTAGCCTGTAGGTATATGGCTAGTGTAAAGAAATGATTAATTTCCATCAGTTAACATCTTGGTGTGTTTGCATGTCTCAAGGCATATGGAATAATAATATGGAATAATATTTTGGGGAAATTCAGCAGAAGCCAAAGATATATTTATTAAATAAAAACAAGCCATTCGAATTATAGGCAACGAAAGAATGTTATGTTCATGTAAGCCACTGTTCAAAAAGCTTTGCATACTTCCTTTGGCATGTGTTTATATACTGGAGATAGCTTTATTTGTAAAAATTAATAGATTTAACTTTCAAAACAACAAGTGTTCATATGCATTGCACGAGGCATATTAAGGATATGCACATAACCTCAATCAGAACTACAATGTTTAAGAATGGAGTACTGCATTCCTGTACAATAATTTATAATTCCCTTCCTAATGACATCAAAAGCATAGATAACTACTACGTGTTTAAAACTAGAACAAGGGCTTTCTTGCAGGAGCACTGCTTTTACACAGTAAAGGAATATCTGCAATTTAACAAATCCAGATATTCATAAGACATGAATTACTTAGCTTGTTCATTTCTCTCATTTATAATTATATCCAATTTGTGGTACATTATAATTGAATGTAGGTTAGGTATATTTGATGTTTAACTTCGTAATATAAAGTGTAAATTTACTGATGTATCCTATATCAAGGTACTATGTACAGATTTGATTTTAAAGGATGAATAAATTTGAATTGAACTGAATTGAATTAAAGGTAGCCTGGATTCAATCCCAGGGAACTGCATGTGGGATTTGTGGTGGACAAAGCTGTGATTGGGCAGGTGTTCTCATACAATTCATTCCACCATCTGCTGTATAATCACATTTTTTTCATTCATTTTACCATCATTTCATATTATCTCCTTACTCACTCTCATACCAGACTTTGGGCTGATCCTCCAATCTTGAATAACCCTCTGTACCAGTGTTCATCTGCTCTGACAGGATGTGGTACCAGGTGCTGAACTTTTAAGTCCTCCATATGAGGAGCGTAATAAGTATGTATTTGCCTATGCAGGAATGTAGAAACAAGTACAAATGCATTTTGCAGTTGTAAACCAGTGTAGTAATCAAAGGGTTGACACAAACAAACTACTTTTTAGATTGTATAAAATGACAAAGTGCCTGCCTCTGTGGTGTGGGGGTAGTGTGTCTGCCTCACAGTCAGGTGGTCCCGATTTCAAATCTCGATCAGGGAGACTTATCTGGATAAGTTCTTCTCTGGGGTTTTCCCTTATCATGAAAGATGAATGTTTGGTAACTCTAAGCTCTATGCACCCTGGACTCATTTCATTCATTGTCCAATGTGACCTAAGTTGGAGGATAATAAACTAAAAGAAGCTGCTAAGAGGTTACTGGTAAACCACTGCATATAACTGTGAATTGTAACTGTAACCCCCGTAAAAGCTCTAATCCCTACTCAGGATCCTTTAAGGTGAAGCAGACACTTATCCTCATAACATGAAGGTCGGCTTAGTATTGGTTTTAAACAAGAGTATCTATCATTTAGGGAGAAAGAATATGCAGAACACGTGATATTCAAGGGCAATCTAATGAAGGATAGGGATGATAAATCTGACAGGAAATGGAAGACCTATGGTCAAAGGAGGTGCAAAGGAGATGCCAGGAAAAAAAAAAAAAAATTTGTATCACATTCAACTGTTTGTTTTTAGATGGCTTCTATTCAAATTTACTTTTAAATGGCCAATTATTCTTGCAGAAATGTATTTTTCTGTATAATTTGTGGTAACTTAGATAAATGTATTCAGTAACAATCTAATTACACATTTCATTGTAGGTACAAATGGGACCCATGAGGTTGAAGTGATAGTCAAATCTTTAAAAAGTGGTTTGCTTACACTAGCTTTGAAGTTCCATATTTTTCCTCAATATCACAAGAAAAAAATAAATTGTGTTTTCAGAGATCTACATTTTTTATTTAGGATGTTTCTTTCTATCTCTTATGTTTACCAAATATGCAAAATTCATTCTGAATAAAAAGAACTTAACAGGCTATTTGCAGAAAAGTCAAGATATACATTTTATTAAGGTAGAGTCAGACTGAAAAATTCAATTCCATTAGCTGGGATATGAACCACAGATTGCCCGGTCTCTGTCCGGTTGATCTTAACCACTGAACTACCGTGGCAAACATGTCAGAATGACATTAAATTCTCTGACATTTTATTAAGCTTTTAAGACATACACATATTGCAGTTTAATAAAAATCATTAAGAGCTATTTTTGAGAAAATCAGAAATAAAGAACATTTTTCCAGTAAAAAGAAGTTTGAGTGGGGATGACGTTTTTGAAAATCTCTTTGCACATCTTTGGAAGATGCTGACTTATGTTCAAAGTTTGGTATTTATCCAAACTTTTGATTTTGTTGATAAAACTATTTTTAGTCAGTTTTTCACACTATTTTACTTGCATTTTGATTTTTTGAGGGACTAATTTTGGGAGCTGTTGCTTCCGACTGTTGTTGCCTGCGGTCTTCTCTGGTGGTGGAACTATGAACTTTTTTACCAAAGGGGATGGGCGGGATTTCAAAGTTTATTACTCTTATTTATATTTTCATATTAAGATGTTCTTCGATATTGTCAGTTTGTTATGGTTTATTACATCTTTTAATAATTTTGTGTTGATTTTATGTTATGTTGTTCCCACATCTAAACTTTACAAATGCTTTCCTTCGATTCAAGGGACCTGAAAATATGTATTTCCAGTGAAACCTCAATTTGAATGTTTGAGTGGAACACAATACTTCCTTTACCCACTAGGTGCTGGAGAAATTAAAAATATTAATAATCTAGGGATCTTTCTACGCAACATCAAAATAAGCATGCACATATAGGTAATCAGAATATAAGTAAAAACATTTTAAAGTCCAGAGCTATTGTTCAGAGTAACATTGGGTGATTCCAAGCATCAAAAGTACTGAAGCATAGTGTTATCCTAATTCAGCAATAGAAAACAATATCAGTTAAATATGAAAACTCTCTCTCTTAAAAAAAATGAATAAATGAATTTGTTAAGTACCAATCTGGCATTTAACAGCCACGTGACTCAGGCAGGTCTTAAGAGGCAAGTAAGATGGCTTGTCTTATCGCCTCCAATCATGTTACAAATACACACATGAACCCCCAATATTTGTCTTGCAGAAGCCCTTTTCCTCTACTCATTCGTTATTTGTATTTACTGCAATCATTGCTTAATGTGTAGTAAGTATATGAAGATAGCAATATGTGGCAACCTTGTAGGTAGTACACTTCTCTTGTGCTAGCACATCATGTAATGTTTAGAGCTCTGTGTATGCGTAGACGACAAATGCTACAGACAGGCATTGGTTGGGTACGCCCAGATCAGAGCACAGTTTCGATGTGCACATTAATTCACATTGGCAATGCCAAAGGAGTTCTTGGTCATCTCTGGGAAGTGCTAATATTTATAGAGTTTAATGGCAACTATCTACAAATACAAAGAATGTTGACAACTCCTAGCACTCTCAGCCTTTGCTTTGTTGCTTGATGTTGCTTTGAATACAGCGTGTTTTTACAGTCCCGTTTCTAAACAGATGTTTTGTTTTAAACACTGTGATAAACTTGGAATTTGTAGATAATCAGCAGATGAAACAATTGTGAGTTTCTTAGTACATCAAGTACAACTAGTGCTTTAGCGTAAAACAATTACTCTTTGTTGTGTGCAGCGACCGATCGCAAGGTTTTTGGAATCTTTGTGACTGTTGAACTCCTCTCAAGAGGCAACTACGAACTTGGTGGATTCCATTTAAAGAAATAAAATAGATAAAGTAATTTGTGAAGAAAAAATGTAATAAAGTGACTAGAATGTCCGCAGCCCAATTTAACAGTTAAGCGTGTTACAAAAATCAGAAGCGGGACTACAGACGCAAATTTAACAATGTATACACAACCTGTAAATGGCTATGCGGTTGCAGTATTAGAAATGCACTTTTTAGCTTTCCGTGCCTTCTGTTTAGCTCTGAAGTGAGTTAAGTTAACCACTGGCGTGACAGCCCTAACAGGACCAGGGCTTACCAACCCGACTGCCGGCCTCATGCCCACTTGCACACGGCAGAGGTGGGCGATCAACTGATACGGGGAGGAGATGTGGTCAGCATCTTGGCATCCCCCAGCCGGAACGTTGGTTTTTGTGACCAGGGCCGCTTACCTATTGTAAGCCTCTCACTTTCCTCACGATGCTGAGTGGGCACTGGTCCTATAACCGGGACCGAAAATTCACACTCCATGGCTGGGATCGAACCCGGGCCACTTTCCGTGGCCAGGGACCAAGACATGCTGCCTTAGCCCGCTACGCCACGGTGCAGGACTAGCTCTGAAGTGAGTAATTGGACAAAAGTAGCATGTGTCGACTTGGTATATCTTAGTGATGAGATAAAGAAGCACGGGAATTCACACTGATGTAAAAATGCATGTACTCAGTTTGCCATATTTGGTCGTGTGAATATTAATGCTCAGCGTACAGACTATCAGTAAAGTGACACAATAAGCAATGTGATAGGAATAGATACATTCTTTCTAGGCTAACAGATTGTATAAAATTTTGTGGGGCGTTGGAGCTAGCACTCATTAGTAGTGGTGGTAGCAGTAGCGGATAGTGCTAGTGTGCATTTTAAGTGTAGGTCTTGTGAACACCCACTTTTTTATTCCACAAGCCACCACTGCAAGTACATCACTTGACTATCACCTGAGCGGAGGTGTGTAATCACCCATGTTGCAATATGGTTGTTCCCGGTTTCTTCCTTCCACATGTTTTGCCACTCGCACTAGTATATTGTTATAAGTGCAGAGTGAAAGATTGTGATTTGTGGACAAATTACAACAGTGTATCTAGAGGGATTCCAGTTTTATTATTTGATACAGTTTATATAGCAAAGGGGAGAAGTATAGCTTAAGAGTGGAACCACTGATAACAGACAGTGAGTGAAAAAGGCGGCAAGGTTGCAACACAGCATCCAGCAAGCAACTGTAACGTCAAGTGCCAGGTTAGTTCTCATACTTTCTAGTCTTTAATGCCTGCTTTTACTACATGCGGCACCACAGTCAGTGACCTGATGATACATGAAATGTAGATGGAGCACCGGTGGAATGAGATGGCGGGGTAAACTGGAGATCCTGGAGAAAACGCACCCCAGCGCTGTGTTGTCTGCTAAAAATCTTATATGTGGTTGCCTGGGATCAAAACTGAGGAAAACTCTCAAGCTAGGCTATTGTTAGCAGCTTAATAGTCAGTGATGAAGGAAATTTGTTTAGAAGTAGTGACAACTGGATTACTAATAACTAAAAACAGTTTTAGAGCAGCCATTTTTGACATGAAAGGCTTAAAAATAAAGTATGAACAGAAAATTGTCAACAGAACAGCAAGTTTTGGATAGATAGAGTTAAACTGAAAAATTCAATGCCATGAAAACTGGGAGATCTGTGGTTCAAATACTGGCCATGGCAGTAACCTATAGCCATAACCTATATACGGCTAGTATGGAGGAATGATTAATTTCCATCAATTTATTTAATAAGAACAGCAAGTGTTTCCTTTACCAAAGTGAAAACTTGATGAAAATTACAGGACATATGACAATCTGTCATTGTCAAGTATCTGCATCCTCAGCCACATGCAGGCAAGCTATCTACAAATTAAATCAAAGATTCTAGTTGACAGGTTCTGTAACTAACTTACCATGAAGTGGCCATCCAAAATCTGTAACTGATGAATAAAATCTGCAGGTTGTTCCAGAGACATTTATTCAATTACCCAGCAAATCAGCAAGAACTACAAGTTTCTGACAGAAGTGTAAAGAGAATGTTCAAAACGTTACATTTGAAGCCTGACAATCCAGCATTACTACATGCCCAAATAAGAATGATCCTGATCGAAGGCGTGAATTCCATAAATGTTATGTGAAAAAGATCTCAACTTTTACAAAACAATTCTATGGTCCAATGAGTCATGTTTTAAGTTAAATGGAAGAGCTAATACACATAATTGAGAGTACTGGACTTTGAAAATCTATAAGTTGTAATTGAGGAAAAACTGAATGTTCCTGGAGTATGCTTTGGGCAGGCATATGTAGCAAAGGAGTGATAGGTCCTTAATTTTTCAATGGGACTGAGACTGCCATAATAGAATTAAACAACAGCCCTGTGTTTGAAGCAGTATGAAATGATCTTGTTTGCAGAAAAATGGTGACCCGCTGCACTATGTATGAAGCAGGGGCGGTTCCTCCATAAGGTTGCAGGTTTGTGCTACACCCACTGATTCTGAATATACAACAGGTGCATTTTGCACATTAAAGCTGTACTTGTTTGCATTGTTTTATATACAAACATGTTTCATTTACGCTTATTGTCTGTAGCTGCCCATGACCGCAGAAGTCGAAATAAACAGAGGTTAGCTGTAGGAGCCGCCAGGTTTGCAGCGAAGTGTTAACCTAAGATCTCACCCAAATGTGGGTTCTCTGAGGGGGTTGCAGGAAGGTGAAGAGATGAGAGTGGCTTCTTATACATTGCTTAAATGGAGGTTTATCAACCTAGCTCCTCCTACTCTTAATAACAGCTATAGCATGACCTTCAGGCTATGCATAGTTTGTATCTATGTGTCTGTAATCTGTGGTGTGGTTTCGTGCTCGCAGAGCATTGAGAAAGCTTTGCTTAAGGTTAAACTTAGTATTCTAACATTTTATTTATAGTGCTTATTGTGAGGTGTTGTTTTTGTACGTTTTTAAAATTCTGATAGAATGAATACCGTGCAATCTTTACTGGAAAAACCCTTTTCGCAATGGAGTGCTGAAGAAAAATCTGAAGTGAAACGAATGGGTAGGCTCACGCCAAACATTTCTATAACTCAAACAATTAAGACAAAAGCTAGAACATTCAATAGGACGTTCAACCCTGACATGTATAAGAAGCACGACTGGTTATGTGGATGTGAATTTAATAACTCTTTATACTGTTTTCCATGCCTGCTCTTTGGAGGAGATGATTCCTGGGTGAAGCATGAGTCCTCTTCGTCTCATATCAAAAATGCATTAAGATTAGTAATGTATGGCAATATTAATATTGCTGCACAAATGGACAGTGCATACAGAAGGAACATACAGCTGCATAATGATAAAGTAACGCAGAATAGATATGTCCTAAATATCATAATAAACTGTTTACCTACGGTGTTGCGGCTCATTTGAGCTGTCTTTGAGAGGTCATGATGAATCTGATACATCACAAAACCCTGGTATCTTTCGAGGCCTAATAGATTTCAGTGCTGATCTCGATAGTGTCCTGAAGGGCCATCTGGAAAAAGCAACTGTTCTTAAGGGCACTTCAAAAACTATACAAAACGAAATTCTTCAGTGTATGTTAGAGGTATGCCAAGAGGAAATAATGAAGGAGATTAAGGATGCAGAATTCCTTGCTGTCATAGCAGATGAAACCACTGATGTTTCCTTAGTGTATCAGATGGTTATTATCTACAGATATCTTGTGAATGACAAGCCTATAGAACGATTTTGGAGTTTTGTTCAACCTCCTGGTCATGATGCAGACTCTCTTGCCACAGTCATTAAATCTGAACTTGATCTGCAACTGTCAGGGTGCTCGAATAAACTTATAGCACAGACCTATGATGGTGCATCCATCATGGGAGGTAGGAAACACGGTGTTCAGGCAACTGCGAAAGAGAAGTATCCTTGTGCTTCTTATATACACTGCCATGCACATCAACTTAATTTAATAATACAAATGCAGCCTCAGTAAACACCAGTGTGAGGATATTTTTTGCCAATTTACAAGGAGTAGGCACTTTTTTTTTTTTCAAATTGTCCTCAAATAACAACTGTGCTTGATGAAGTTGTGCAGAAGTGATTGTCACGTTCTGTTCCGACACGATGGAATTTCATTCACGGACCGTCAATACCATTTTCGAACACAGGGAGAATTTAATTAAATGCATGGAGGTTATTCAGAAGAGAGCTCTGTTAAACAACAACGCCACACCTGTTCAGGCTTCTGGGTTTATGGCCACTTTGAAAGATGATAATTTTGTATTCTGGCTGTCTTTCTTCCACCAGATCATGTCCCATGTGGACATTTTGTAGAATCAGCTGCAGAAACGAGACTGCAAGGCAACATTTGCCCTCGCCCAGCTAAACGCATTTGAAAGGGAAGTGCAAAAGGTAAGAAATAGCGTAATATCGAGGAACACGAAGAAACTGCAATTAAGAGGAGAAGAACAGAAGATCATGATGTGAAAAGAAGAGAAGCTCTTGAAGTATGTGACATTCTTAGAGAAGCAAAGGACAGATTTAGCTTCACGGGACATCTGGTAGCTTCGAGTTTGTTTCATCAAGAAAATTTCTAAGACATTTCCAGAGGATTCCCTTAGAGAAACAATAAGGTTCTATCCTTTTATCATTGGAACAAAAATTTGTAGAAAACTGACTGTAATTTACAGTCGAGAGGAATTTTGTGGAATGTCCGGTGCTTTGTGTTTGATGGACTTCATTAAGGAAAACAATTTATATGCTACATTCAGCGAATATTTCAAACTCCTCCGTGTACTGTTAACTATGCCAGTGTGTACCGCTGAAGCAGAACGCTGTTTCTCAACTTTAAAAAGAGTAAAAACTTTCCTTAGGAACACGTCACAGGACCGATTGTCAGCATTAGCAATGCTTTCAATTGAGAGTTTGTTATGAAGATCTGCGACTTCAACGCAAAAGTTATCGATAGATTCGCCAGATCTAAGGAGAGTACAGCAGAGTTTCTGTATAAATAGGCGAATCATTACTACTCTGTATTTTATTTTTCATTTGTGCACCACCAATAATTTAACCCACCAGCAGCCACTGGTATGAAGTGTCCATGAACTTTTGGATGACAATTTTGAAGAGTGGATCAGAAGGTGAAGTAATGATTGGCCACTGACTTTACCAGACCTCACGCCATGAGATTGTTCAATGTGAGGAAGTCTACAAGACAACATTTTTAGTATAAGGACTCTAAACCCACAAATTTTTACTGCATTTGATTGAACAGGAATTTGAAAACACTTTTGGTAATAATGGGGGATGGTGTGATGACATTTGTAAATCAATGCAAATTATGTTATAAATGCTTAGGTAACAATGGAGGCCACAGCCTGTATAGTTTCCGTCCTTACCATCCCTAGAAAATGGTTAGGCCAGAAAATTATAGTCTACTCTGATACTTTATAAAATGTCAAGCCTTATGAAAATTACTGACCATTTTTACTTTTTCTACTACACACATAGAAGGTAGATGAGGTATTGTATTCCACTAAAAAAATTTAATACTGAGATTTTAGTGAATAAAAGCATTTTTAGAAACAGCTCTGTGTATGTGTGTCTGTGAGCAGCATAACCCAAATACAATTAAATAGAAAACCTTACAAGGATGTGACATGGATATTTCAAGAAAATACCACCAACCCAGACCATCCTTTACATGGAATACTTCTTGAAAATGTTGGTTTCCTCAAAAAGGCTCTTAACAGTTATGATTAAAATACCATATATTTAATATTTTTAATGACAAATGAAACGAAATGTATATGTATATGTTGAATTTTCTGGGAATGTCCTCAGAAGTTCTCTTCATTCCCTATGACTTTTCCATAACTGGTAAAAAATAAAAAATAGACACAAACTGACTGCAAAAAAAATATAGATCTTATTAAAATACCATTTATGTCAAATACATTTTTTGTGGAGTGAACCATTTGTGATATATTCCTTGATATATTTTAAATTTTCCAGTTCTTAAACTTTTCTCAAATGGGAATTATTTTCTTTTTTATCTTCTGGTCATGCAAAGAGAATGGAGTGATCCTCCGTGGTCTAAAGGTAACATGCTATCCCGTTCAAATCCAGCAGAGGGATTTTTTGGGCTGTATAAATTCTTAGAATGCTTCCATCAGAAACAAAGTAAAGCCAGTAGTCCTGTGTCATAGATTTATGGCACACAGACGAACCTCAAGCTTGATAGAGGACTTGGAGCAAAATTAAGCAGTTTCATGACCAATATAGAATGAAATACTGAGAAACATAATGGCAGCCTCTGTATGATGCAGATTTCTAAAAATATCCACAAAGATTGGTGACATTACTCCACTAGTAACCTTTTTTGAAATCATAATTCACAGCACAAAAATCATGTGCTGTCAACTCATTAGTTGCCTGTCTGTGTGACATGAGTGCACTTCTGACATAATTGTTGCATAGTAAATCTTAATTATAACTTTAAAATGTCCCTCTTTCAAATGAAAGCAGTTATATCGCTGTCACTTTAATGGTTTAACTGTTGCTAAAAACTTTCAGAATGAGCCTCATAAACTCACTGTGGTACTAATACTAGCTTGGTAGATGTTCCTTGACAATTGGAAAAACACCCAACGTTAAATTTGAAGGATCATTAAACAATATCCCATAAAACCTAATAAGCATTTACAAGTGTTTTGAATCCACTTATGTGTACGTGAGCAGAATTATAAATAAATATATCAACTCTTAAATAGAGTCAACATGAAAAATTCAATGCCATGGCAGGGATTTGAACCACAGATCTCCTGGTTTCCGTCCAGTCGCTCTTACCCATTGAGCTACCATGGCCAACATGCCGTCATGACATTAAATTCTCCAACTGACTCATATGTTTTCCCAGTAAACCACTAGGGGCTCTCGTATTCAAGATACACCATTTGTGGCGACTTAATATTGTAAGTACTTGAGTCCTAGGCTTCATTGTTATAGCTATCACTGTGTATAGGCTAAATTTTTAGATAGAGTCAAACTGAATGGCATTAAATTTTTCAGTTTGACTGTCTAAAATCTTAAAACTTAGCCTATACACAGCTAGTGTGAAGGAGTGATTAATTTCCATCAATTAACTTAAATATCAACTCTTAATTAAAATTATACTATGAGCCAACTTAGACATACCGTACTTCACAGACCACAAATTTCTTTCAACACATTTTCTTGTTAAAAACCTAACTTGCAGAGATGTGATGGAATAGGGAAACTGAATTATTATGGATAGAAGAAAACATTTTAACTGTGGATCATTTTTATTTCAGAATAGCATTTTCGTACTAGTGAACAATAAGTACTCAGCACAAAAGCAAAACTTTACATCAATATTTTATCATCAAAGTCACTTTCACAGCCCATATAATGAACACAGCAATGTTTACAAACTTTATTAATGCTGGATAAGGCAACACCAATGTCTGCAGAAATACCAACTGTGAAATTACAAAAGCATTCTGTGTGCCTTAAGGCTTTTCTTACATTACAGTACTATCAAAAGGCTCCTGTTACTCTTCTGGTTTTACACAGCTATCTGCAAAGCCAAAGATGATTCACTGTAGGTACAAAAAGAACATATCAAGAATTCATTTTAATTTTTTTGTACCTACAATATATAATTTTACTAACACTGCATTGTTCAAATGGAAAGGTAACATCTCCTTCATACATTATCTTGAATTATACATAACATATTTTTTTGTAAAAGCTGTTGTCAATTACCAAGGTCATCAGTGCCATCCTTGTGCCAGAATTTCATGCTGCAGAAATTCTTTAACATGTTAGTAAACGTACTGACATGTGGTTGTCACTTTTAAGCACATTTAAAAGCCACTGGTTTGGGCCAGATTTGAATCCACAATCTTAGAATCAGTAGGCCAGCTAACCAAGTCAAATGATTTAGTGATTAACAAGGTTTATGCACTGCATGAAATTAATACATCTCCATAAGAAAGCTAGTCTCCTTTTTAAAGCATGCACTCATTCTGAGAGACTAGAAAATAGACGTGCACAACAGATCAACTACTATCAGGGTTTTTTTTTTTTTTTTTTTTTTTTTAGATGAGTCGTATTTTTTACACATCTGCTTCACGCGAAAGTTAGATCCAGCCAACTTTAAAAACCGGACAATACGAAAGTGAAGCAGATGTGTAAAAAATACGACTCATCTAAAATTTAATAATTTTTCGCTTCACTGTGGTGTTCCAATACAGTTAAATCTCGATACTATCAGGTGTTTACGGCTTGATTAGCCCACCTGTAAACCAACATAACCTAGGGCATTTATTTCTAACATCCAGACACTGTGCCTGCAGTTTTATCTAACACCTTTATTAAAAATTTTAATGGATCTGTTGGATCTTAACATATTACCTTTTCATTTGACCAAACTTCATACTACATCCTTCAATGAATCATTCTTATTGCTGGCGAACATAACTACAATAAAGCTCCACACTGTGGATTTAAGCATAGCTACAAATATTTTAAACTGCAAAATGTTCATAAATTTGTATATCCTGTGTGTCCAAAACTTAACATATTTTTAAAGACTATCAACTGGATATTTTTTTTAACAATATGAATGCTTCCAAATATTTTAATCAGGAAGTTGTTTTCAAAATATGACAAATTACATTAATAGAAAATTAGCAGTTACGAATGCACTAGAAACTGACTGCCCATTTAAAAAGAACATTTTACTCCAACACCACAAAATAATTTTTTTTCCTTTTCTTTTTTGTTACAAACTTTTTTTTTATTAACTGCATATTTTGCTTTGTTCCTCAGAATATATGCATATAAAAACTGACGCTACTAGATACACATATATTTTTCCATATAGTACTTATAAATCTACTTTTCAGTCAATTAGTTTCTGAAAATGATCAAAGTTACCTATTCATGATTTCAACAATATAGAAACTCATACACCTAAAAGTTTAACAGTCGTATGTACATTTATTGCTGCAAGTTAATGAAGTCCCAGAACATTAGCATTACCAACCTCCACGATCTTGCTTTACCCCACTGCAATAAACATGTCAGTAATTTGAGGAAAATATCTTGAAAATTCTTTTCTATATTTTCAATAACTGTTTTTCTCCCAAATGTGTTGCTCATATTGGCAATTTTATTCACATTTGGTGTACCAAAATTTTCATTTAAACAAGATCATTTCAATTCTCTGCTTACATTAATATAATGCCCATAACTTCATTCACAGGACAGAAGGGTTGAACAAATATGAACTGGAGTTTATTTCAGCCAAGTCCAAACAATCCCAACAGCTTGCAAATGGACCTAGCTACAGCTATGATCTAACTAGCTTTAGAGGTAAGATTACAGAACATCAGAACCTGGTAATCAATTACCAAATGGGAAACATTAGCCAACAGTACAATTTCACTCTTTTATTAAAAATAAAAATTGTTGCCAATCTTTCTATCCCACATGTTATTTTGAATGATAAACACTTGCTACAAAACAAAGCACATGTGCAATAAACTTAATTTCGGACAATTCCTTTTCATTGTTTCAGATTTTGAAAGTTTGATTAAATATGTGGATTTTAGATGGCTGCACTAAATAAACATTTTGCAAATATGATTTATACTGAAACATGTGCTTTACATCAGCATTATTGATGTCCCAACATTATCCACATCGCCATTTAATTACCATCTGCCCATCTCACCCTACACCACATACAATATCAAACATTTTAATCTAACTTAGCTACAGGTAATCTTGGCTACTGATACTTAATCGTTTGACCAATTGAGCTAAAAATCTATGAAGTAGGAGTTTTACAGGCACAAGTAATTTTGACAAACCATTACCACAGACTACTGATTTGTCATAATTTGGTTGGAAATAAATCAGCACTATAAAGATTGCTGAAAGAGTTCTGTACATTTACCACTGGCTGTTCAACCCAATAAGTATGTGTACATTTTATCATGTAAAGTACAGTTCAAAGCTTTTCCAATACAATCTTCTTTCAGGTCGGTCGGTCGGTCGGTCGGTCGGTCGGTCGGTCGGTCGGTCGGTCGGTCGGTCGGTCGGTCGGTCGGTCGGTCGGTCGGTCGGTCGGTCGGTCGGTCGGTCGGTCGGTCGGTCGGTCGCTCGGTCAGTCAGTCTGTATGTGTTTGTCTCTGACTCCCGCTCTCATACTTCTGCATTTAACATTTATCTTTGAAAGTGGATATTCCCATCATAACATTCAATATTTAAGTTGGCTTAATTCCTTCTTTCAAATTTAATTCAATTATGAGTTGCAATGTTGCTTATTTATCATTCTACTGACTGCCCTGAAGAACTAAGAAGGGTTAAAAAAAAAAAAAAAAAAAAAAAAAAAGGAGGTCTGAACAATTCCCATCAATGTTGCCATGTGAGAAACAAATTTCATTCCAGTTCAGATTTGATCAACCTCAGTGTGTGAATAATTTTGCTTTAATATATTGCACTAACCAAATTTCTAGGATGCTAATTTAATAAGACGAACTGAAAAGTAATGCACAAATCTTATGCAAAAATGCTTGATATAAAAAAGTAAATGGATGCAGTTTGGTTATCTTTCACCATAGGAAGTATTTAGGGTCATCATGGTGGTAATCGTTTCATCTCTGGTTTACATGTTTACAGGTATGACCTCTTGCATTTCATCCAAATAGAAATGTTGGAAACCAAAGAATTTCTTCGTTGTTCTGAATAAATTAATGCTAAAAAATGAAAGGGTTATCACTAGAGCACCAGGAGAGCTGAATTTGACCTGGAATTAGAATCTAATCTCTACTTTTAGGACAAAAAGCTAATTCAACACAATTCACTCTTGCAATTTTTTTCATTCCATTACTGACTACATATGCTAAAAAATTAATTCTTTGACATCCACATGTGACTTGGACTGTCATTTACCTCTATATTGACTCCCTCACCCCTCACACTTAAGAGCCGAAATGCATGCCATGTGATATCAATGACAAATTTTATATCAACAGTTGCAAATCATAACCCCTATGTTTAGAAATCTTAGCAATCATTATTAAATTTTAGATGAGTCGCGTTTTTTTTTTTTTACACATCTGCTTCACTTTCGTACGAAAGTGAAGCAGATGTGTAAAAAACGCGACTCATCTAAAATTTAATAATTTTTCGCTTCACTGTGGTGTTCCAATACAGTTGAATCTCGATATACTTAGCAATCATGTTCTTTCATCTTATATTTCAATCATCATTCAACTCCATTGTAAGTATAAAGTTGCATAGAAAAGTAATAAAAGCTTTTTAAGATGAAAAATTATGATAGGCATCCCTGCATAACTTATTAATGTTTCTGATAACTCCTTTAGAATAAAGTGTCCATAATATCTAACATTGCATTTTATTGCCAGGGATCAAACTGACCTCTTCAGATGTTCTAGTAAGTTCAGAGAAATCATTCTAGTGTTGAACCACAAGCAACCTTACAAAGTCTGCTCCGTCAACACAGAGAGAGGGTATGAATATTGAGCAAGAGCTGAAAAATCAGACGTGGTGTACAGCATGGCAGTGGCTGATTTAAAAAAAAGATTGACTGCTTAAAGTAAATAAGCCTGTTTTTATCAATGTTTATGTTTACTGGTAGGTCCGCTCTCAAAATTTAAAACCCTGAAAAGGACAAAAGGAATGCAATTTCCTTATCCAGGTTAAACAATTTTTTGAGACATGGTTTTTCCATGAATTATCATGCATAGTACACCTTCTCCAAAGTTAATTGCAACCTAACCTACCCATATTTTCTGTCTTTGCAGACTTTGGGAACTGCTCATATCAATCATAAGCTCTTAATGATTTTATTATATATATGAAATATAAACAGGTAGTGCCATGGTCGGGTGTTAGGCCACTTGCCCCTCACTACGGCAGCCCAGGTTTGATCCCATGAGACTGTATTTGGGATTTGAGGTGGACAAAGTGGCATACTGTATTGAAAATTCTAGCAGCTGTACATTGTCAAGCATGATAAGTGACTGAGTGAGATAGTGAGTTGTTTAACATGACAAAATGCTGGTTCTAAAAGTGACGTATAATGATCACTCCTACTGCGAGATATTATAGAAATCTTACATTTAACCTGCCAGTGAGTGAAGCAGAAGGTAGAAGAGGTCGCTTCACATATATTTCATTATGCCACTGAGGTACAGGAAAAGTGAAGTTACAATATGCAGCATTTATAATGGGGAACCATTTTAATGCTCCCACCATTGTAAGTAGACAACATTAGAATATAGTTATCACCAGTCAAAAATAGTATGTAATATAGGTGTGTTAAGTGTATAATAGAATTTATATATGGAAGAAGCTAGAAACAGTGATGTGTTAAGATATACTTTTTAATTTATGTTAACATGTTTCGGGAACATGTGTTCCATCTTCAGAAGTGTCAGATGACTGAAAAAGAATCTTGGAAACAGAGTACTGAAATTCATGTTTTGAAACTTTTCCTAAATTCTTAAGTAAGAATCCAAATTAGGAGATATATTTTCCTGTCCAGATGTTTATCCACAACTGCAGCAGACATCTTCAGTGGCACAGTTCAGATCTTCTTGGTGAAGGTTTAGTCATGAGCTATTATGTTATGATATGAACCACCTACCACCTTTACAATGCAATAAAATGGAAAAAAAATATATATATACAAACACAATTCTAAACTAAAGCCTTGTTCCCTTATTCTAGAAGAAATTGTGTAACCATTGCACAGTGGCTGCTGGAACAGCTCTTGTACAAACCAAAATAGTTCATACCTACACATGTGTCCAACATTTTCCTGTGAATTTCATTTTGTGTACGTTTATTCACAAATCAAATAAAGTAGTTCATATTTCTGCCATTTAGGATGAAAACTGATTGTAAAAGCGACATCTACATTGCTAATTTAAAATGATTCATCTCTCTAAATCAACATCTCAAGCCATTACACTATTGCTTAGCAAAACTACTGTGCATTACTTTTCAGTCCTCTTTTTAACGTACTAAACTGCAATTTTCGTTATCTCAATTAAGTTGGTAAATAAGAAGCAGGAGTATAAGATTATTTTAAACTTAATGAACATCAGTACAGATGTATTTTTATATCTTGACAGATGGAGAGCAATGTACAGTGGTATCTGGCGGAGTCCACCTCAGAATGGTTGCAACTAGAGGGGAGGGCAGGTCAGTTGCGTATCAGTTGCGAGCAAGTAAACAGGTGCAGAGCTACTCGGTAATGCTACAGCTTGTTTCAAAATGTGCGTGTCTCCTGGTTCCAGGAGAGCATTTAGAAATGACGCCTCCTAGCAGCACATTAGGAAATAAAGTGCTACATTTAAAAACACAAGAAGTAATAACAAATATCTATAGATTTATAAAAAGGGAACAATGTTCTAAGTCTGCTACAAAAATCTGGGAAAGGGCATCTGATGCAACAGTTGTGTCTGAAAGCAGTTTAGGTGAGTTATTAAGGAAAGAAAAGCCCCTGGTGCTAATGCAACAACGTCCTTCTCTATGCCCAGAAAACAAAGATTAAGAACATGCACAAAATCTAATTTGGATGTTTTAATTCTGAAGTAGCTAGGCGAACTATGAATAATTTTTAAAGCACAGAAAAACAAAGACCAACTCTGAAGAAACTGCTTATGAAGCTTCAAAATTCTATTGACTTCCAAGACAGTGTCTGAACATTAAGAAGAGTTCTTTTGAAGCTAGGATTTATATGGAAAAAAACACTAAGCGTGACAGGCAAATTTTAATCGAACATTGTACCGTATGGGCAAAAATGCTCAAGTATTTATGAAGTATTCAGAGATATCGAAGTGAAGTTTATATAGTTCATATGGATGAATCTTATATAAATTCAGCACATACTAGACCATATGCCTGGAGTGAAACTCGTTACAGGAACTCTGCAGCGATGTCGAAAGGCGGACAGTTGATTATCACGCCTGCTGGAGGAGAACAGGGTTTTGTTCCAAATGCCTGTGTACTATTTAAGATAAAAAAAAAGCGTGGAGATTACTACCATAGTAAGAATTATAACTTAGTTTATAAGAGCTGCAGTACTGGCTTCGAGAGTGAGATTTGTTTTTCGGCAACTTATCCACCGCACTCCCCTCTCGTAATCTTACGCGTGTGATGCACTGTGGCGATAGGTGCACTACCCCCACCACAGTTGCTACTCCCTCACGTTCAAGAGGTCCCGAGTTCGAATCTCGGCAGGGTGAGTTACCTGGATAAGGTTTTTTCCGGGGTTTTCCCTTATCCTGAAAGACGAATGTCGGGTAACTCTAAGCTCTATGGACCCCGGGCTCATTTGAGCATCATTTCACCCATTCCATTCATCATCCGATATGACTGAACGTTGGAGGACGTAAATTACAAAAAAAAAAAAACAGTTGCTACTCATCCCTACCGCGCAGGATTTCTGTCAAGATAAAATAATACATCTGTACTTATGTAACAAGAAAATTGGTTCAATGTGTCTGTTGTAAAACCAGAACAGAAGTAAATGTTCCAAACGTTCTTGCTTTTATCTCCATCTTAAGCAATATTTAACACTTAATTCAACAGCTCTACAGTAAGTATTCTTTGGGGATACCAAAATCAAATTGTGAATTTGGAAAAGAAAGAAAGGAATCTGTTAGAGTTCATAATGAATATTGCCGGCAATGATACTTTAGAAAAAAATAGCAAGAGGCTCACGTGGAAGTCAAATTGTAACTAGCAATACATGTGAATATGTCCTTAAGCAAATTCAGCGTGAAATTTTCATTTATTACTGGTAAAATGCATGGCAAACAGCTGTGACCAACTACGAAAGGTAGTTCAACAAGGTAAAGGCACACTCAAGCTGAAAGTTTGGAAAGTAATTAATGTGTGATCTTTTTGTTTGAAAAGCAGTAATGTAGGATAACAAGATAGGGCATGAAAACGCCTGTGAAAATCTTCATAGCCCCTTCCATAATTTTATTTACTGTGTTAAGTTTAACAACTGTCCCTCATCAAATAATACATTACAAGTATATACATGGTTTATCTCTGGTAATTAAAAATGGTGGGTGGGGGTGTAATAATTTGTGTTTAAGTTCAACAATGAAATGCTGATATATTCATCATCTTATGCTACTCACTTCACTGCTCTGCCAGCACTAAGACAAAAATAATATCCCCAAAGATACATTAACATGTGATGTTGGGTTATTGGAAGTATATGCTAACTGGACCTATTTTGATTAATTCATTTAAGGCAATGCATGTATGAAAATAAAAAAATTAAAAAATCCAGCTTTCTTTTTTTCCCTGAGGCTTTGACATTTATACTCGGAGCATAAAACATAGTGAACAAACAAGTTAATCAAACAAGCTTAATCAAACCTTTTAGATATTTTTATCACCTTTAGATATGGTAACACAAAATGCTCCTTGGAGCCTATAGTTTGTCATACGGCACCCAAATTTTTAATGAGCTTACTACTAAAAAAAATATATTTGTGCAGGCATTTTTGTTTACTTTAAAGAGAAGATACTTCTATTCGTATGTTACTGAATGTTTCAACACTTTCAATGGAATTAAGGAAAATAATTCAGCTGAACTGTTTCATATTTTTTAACAAATGAAAAAAAAAATCTAATTATTCCTGAATTCTTCTGAAAATACCAATCTAGTAAGTTATGAACTGTGGTCCACGGTGTATTGTGAAAAGTGCTGAAAAACAGAAGCTGAGAAAAATGGAATTTAGTTCAATATGTGACTTTAAAATTGTTTATATTAAAAAATCAACTGTTTAGCATTAAAGTACAAATTATTATTTTTTCCACTTTTTTAAACTATATTTCACTGATGCTTTGCCTTAATACAGATTTCCATGTGGTATGACTATAACGCTTCTATGTCCTTTAAAGGAGCACTCAAATTCTATAGTACATTTACGAGATTATAGTTTCTGCACTCTTCAAAATTCTATTTGTTTTGCAAGCTATATAGAATACACACTTTTATTCTGCAGACCTATTTTAACACAATTATTCATTACTCCCTTCAAGAAATTTATTTTACAACAAACATTTTCAGTTTTCTTCTTAGATCTTACTTCAAATTGCTGGAGCTCTACACAAACATTACTGCAGCAGTGGCAATACTTAAAAGCTGTTATCTTCACTATAAATGTAAATTTTCACACAGAACAAACTTAGAAGCCCTTTTTCTCACTTAATCCTATGTTCTGTTGTACTGAATTTAATTTTTGCTCCTCAACACACTTCACAAGTTTCTAGCACCAAATGCCTTCATCCATTTGTATGCATTACATACTGCACACAATGTGTATATGTATATATATATATTAGAAAAACAATTACAAATACATAAAACTATCCATAAGACTAATGCACGTAAATAAATATTAATATCACATTATCAAATTACCAAAAACTAAGAACCAAAACTGCTGATACAACAGCTGTGTAAGATAAATACACAAAAGAAAACCCTTTAACATAATTGTAGAACAAATTAAATTATTTTCATGGTAAACAGTTTGCATTTATTATGCCCTGAGTTGGACTTTACAATCTTCCCATACTGTGACCTCATAGTAGACAAACAACAGACAACTTAGCATGATCAAAAGTTGCGCTAACTCAGTCAATGGAACTTGTCCTAGCACCAGCAACCAGCCATTATCACACCATCAGCTTTATAAACAGAGCCTGGAACTTATTGGAAACAGTGCCACTTGTGAATGAAACAACGCTTTACAGGCTGAATAAACTGCAAATCCCAGGCTCGGTTAAACTCTCATACCTGAATCTACAAGCATATTATAGGCATATAGAATTAAACAAAGAATGTATTTTGATTATTACCTGTGATATTTGTACTTCCAGCGACTTTTAGCTAGCAAGGTAAGCAACTAAAAAGGTTATGTCAAACTTTTGGTAACTTTGCATAGTGCATTCTAAACAGAAAATGTCATGATTTGCTTGACTAATGCCTGTTCTGTATGCAGACAAACAACACTAATGGTATTAAACATCATATGTAAAGTTCCTGCAGGAACTTTTATTGAAATGTATACATTATTTATTGCTATTCTTAACAACTAGGGGGAAAAAAAAAGAAAAATATCCCAAAGAAAACTAAACTTAAATAAGAGGAAATGCATCCTACTTAGACGAAATAATACACAGAATTTATTTAATAAACTGTACAGCTCTTTTGTGCTATATGCAGCACATTTATTACATTTAAATACTGCAGTGCTACAAAGCCATTTATGTCCTTCCTATTTTGGAATAGGAAAGGTGTAGGTAATACACTAAAAAAGATTTATATTGACTGCCAAATAAAATAATATTAAAGAAAGGGGAGACTTTCTTTTGATCACAGAAAGCATTATATATTGCTAACACGTGGAAATGGCTCAACCTGGTGTCTGGTTACTTTAAGCCGAGTCCTTGATGGATTTCCTCTTCTCTCCCCCAGACACAGGTGCCATCTCAGAGCGAATCAGCTGTGGATCAATCTCTATCTCTGGTATTGGATCCCGCCAATAATTGAAGTTAGAGAAGTCTTCCGAAGTGTCCTCTGGAGGAAGTGGGAATATTTGGTCCACAATCGAGCTCATGTTTGAATACCTGCAAACAAATGCTTTAAGTATTAATACCTAATTTTCTTAAAATCTATGTCCACCCATCCATTAGTTTATCAATAGGAGCTCAGATGCATTGCACATTCATTTTAAAGAATGTGCAATGTGCAACTGTATAAAATGTTAACATTAATAATGAACAATTCTTTCCTTTGCCATGCAATTGATCAAATTAACAGCACCAACAAACAAGTCTCAAGACTTCTGCAGTACAGTAAAACTAGAGGTTTCTTTCGTATATTTAAAAACTGTGACATTGTTGAATGATACTGTTTATTTTCAAAAACATATTCTGCAAATTAATGACCTAAAACCACATTGCTGACTTTACTTTATGTTTGCTGAAACAGTTGCAATTAGCTATCCAACAGTAATACAGATTTTGAGGCTGAAATAACCAACTCTTAGTAATTACATGTCATCACAATACTGCATATTCTTTGCAAGAGCTTAACTGAATTAAAAGAATGGCCACTTAATACAAAGGTACCACTTATGGGTAATAATTTAAATTTTAACATTGAGTATTTTGGAAATGGTAAATACTACAAAGTCAAGTGTTGATAAACTGTATATATTAAAAAGATGAACATTTTTCCTCAAATAAGTTTTGTTCCTTAAATTTATGTAAAATTAAAAGTATTGTTATATATAAATTATATAGTGAAAATTAGGACTTCAAAGGCCATTCATGACATAATGACAGCCATTTTTCACAACATAAAAATATTCTGATATGTAATGGTTGTTTGGGATATGGATATTTCTTTAAAAATCATCCCTTTATGGCTTAAAATGGTACCTGATTTAGTAAGAAATTTGGTATTGAATCCAAATTTCATTTTAGAGTTTTAACATGTAACAAGATATGAAACTCCTCTATGTCCAATTTCTGGCATTTGCTTTGAAATTGTCCATTATGTTACTTTCTGTTACACACTGTTAAGTTACAGGAAGTAATGTATTTGACATTCCCCATAAAATAGTTTTCAGAAAAGCTAGGCTACAATTTTTGTTTTCCTCCAAACCGCATAAGGAGGGCAGAGCAACATGTTATATGACAAAATCTAAGGGAACACAATTAAGGAGAAATTGATAAATAGAATTACTTGGATAGCAAATAAGAGATATAATAATGGTTAAGGCATAAAAGTTGCATTACAATTAAAAAAGCTATATAGATTATAAACATTATCAAAATAAAGGTAGAGTCAAACTGCAAAACTCAATGTCAAAGTCAGGATTTGAACCACGGGTATTCAGGTCTCTGTCTGGTTGCTGTGAGCTATTATGGCAATATGCCAGCATGACATTAAATAAATTATCCAAATGACTTGCATTTTTCCCAGTAAATCACTAGGATATCTCATATACATATGAGATAAGATACCTTAACGATTTACAATGCTATAAGTATGAGGGCTGATCAACAAAGACAGACTGATTTTTTGCTGTACTGTCCGTGATAGTTTCCTATCTGTAACATAACTATTTGAAAAGAGCAGCTTTTTATGCATAACGTCTATAAGCGGCAGTACTCTCGCACAGTAGGTTGATAGTAATGCTCAATTTTGTAGACGCTATGTGCATTTTGCATACCATACAATGGAGGTGACACAAAAAGAGCATACAGCACAATCAAATTCTGTTTTCATTTACACCATACAGCCCCTGAAACTTATGAAAAGCTGAAGCAAGTGTATGGCGAAGATGCACTGATGTACAGTGTTTACGTAATTCAAGGACTTAAAAGATGGCCAACTTGTCTGTGTTAAACAAGGTGAGCCTGGTGTTTCAGCTTCTGCTGTGACTGGTCAACATAGTAATCTTGTAATCATAATGATTACATACAATCATCTCCATATGACCCAAGTTTGTGCCTGTTGGGTGCCACATCTTTTGATTCCCAAACAAAAGGCTGTACGGATGGAGACAAGCCATGATGTGCTGTGTCTCTTTGCTGATGGAGGGGATGCGTTTTTTATATCAATTATCATTGGTGATGAGCCATGGCTACATCATTATGATCCTGAAGAAAAACAAGCCAGCACAATGTGGAAATCGCCAGGTTCTCAGACAAAAAAAGATAAAAGTTGTTCCATTTGCAGAAAAAGTGATGATCACAGTATTTTACTGCAATGGAATGATTTACCTGCATGCAGTTCCCCCTCACACTTCTGTTACAGCAGCATACTACATGTCAGTAATGGCTACAGTGAGGAAGGACACTGCAAAGGAATGACCATTGCTTTCTCAGACTGGGGACAATGCAGGCCTCATGTTGTAAATCAAGTCGTGCAGTTTCTGGCACAATTCAACATTACCTAAGTACCATTATCCACCTTTACTGCCCTGATCTTGCATCCTATGATTTTTTTTATTCCCATCACTAAAGGCAAATCTTCGGGGCATTCGTTTTGAGAAGTCTGAAGTAGTGCTCAAGAAAAGTAATCAATTTTCAAGAACCTGACAAAGAATGATCTGCAGCATGTGTTCAATGACTGGCAGAGACGCTATAAAAAGTGCATTCAAGTAGGAGGGGACTACTTTGTAAAAGATCATGTAAACATTGAAATAGAGTAATAAACATCTGTGAAAAAAAATTAATATCAGCCTTTGCTGATCAGCCCTCTAGTCCTGGGCTTCATAGTTTAGACCAATATTAGCTCAATTGATGGAAATATATTACTCTTTCACACTACCCTGACAACTTTTGCTAGATGGATGAATTGAGGGTGTAACAATATATCTTTAGAGGTGGAAGTGTGCATGGTGAAGAAGAAAGATATCTGATGGACATGTTTTATCATCAGAGGCACATGTTGTTCTCACTGGCTTATCTTCAGTGTTAAAGCGGAACATAATGTCATCTTTCATTTAAACACAAAAATATGCTAATAGAACTTATTCCAAACTGTTAAAACCATTGCCTTATTTCACATTTTGAAAGTTGCAAGATACAAGGGTGTACTGAAGTTTTATTCATTAAAATTGAGATAGAAAAATCTGGATGCATATTATAAAAATTGGATGAATTTTTTATAACACTCAGTCAGTAACAATAAAGGAAATACCATAGTTCAATAGAAAAGTTACAAACACCAAATTTAATGAAAAGGCGAAAACTTGTAAGAAAATTGATGTTAACACCAGTATTTGGAGTAAATATCTTCAGTTTTGGAAACCAACTTAATCTTTCCATCTTTAAGTATAAACAAATAATTTATCTTGGTTAGGTTGGGTTACTTGGGTAAGGTTTCTTCCAGGACTTTCCCTTATCCTGAGAAGACAAATGTTAGAAAAATTTAACTCTAGAGACCCTGGGCACATTTGTGCATCATTTCAACCATCCCATATGACCTACCTGGTTAAAGATCAAGTGATGAAATGTTTTAGCTTAGTATTATGAAACTAGTATTTAGCAAATTGAAGCTAAGAAACCTCCAGTTCTTATATGATGGTACTGCCGACTTCTACTACCCATCTTCCTGTACTGTTGTTTTGACATACACATGATTTGCAGAGCAAGCATTCCTCATTCAAAATTTTTTAACTTCAAGTTTTCTATTACATTACTTTTTGTGACTATGAAGTTTTCCTATTCTTAAATGTATTATTAATTACTCAAAGCCTTATGACAACTTGTAAGTGTAATGGTTTAATACATGCAAGAAACATGGGCTGTATTTGACACAAAGTTAGTGACAGGTTTAGATAAGCAATATTTTAACCCTTTCACCGATATGGACGTCATATGACGTCCAAGTTAAAATGCCCCAAACCGATATGGACGTGTATAGACGTCCTGCGCATACATGCATTTAATGCTCATGTAACGCCAATTATTTTAATCTTGCTGTTTTACAATAAATTTAAATTAGTTCTATAAGGAATGTAAACGTATTCTTAAAGGTTTCTTTTTGAATTGTACATCTCCAAATCTGGATAAACACCCAAGGGCACATCTGCAGATTCACACCCAATAATATTGGTTTCCTTGCGAACTTCTTTTTCGCAACACACTACACATTTTCGAAATGGTTACAAGTTTTTTGGGTGTGGGTGGTATACTTTTAGGAAAGTGTTTTCTCTCAAGTATGAGGGATGATGTGGTGAATTTTGCTACCCCCTAGTATAAAGAGGCCTCTGAGTATTATAATACTCAATTAGGTTACGAGCTCTTTATACGCGCAAGTACAGGTAGATGAATGTCTTTTACAGCTCTGAAAATTACTAAACAACTGTGCATAGTTACATCCAGTGGTATAAAAATACTTTTTTTTTACCATTTAACTGTTTTCCGTAAAGAGGGATAGCTGGTAATAGCTGATCCGTATCACGCATATTTGACCCGCCATTTCCCCAAACAAGGGAGTAGATAACATGCCAGCTGTAGACCAGTACACGTCACTGCTACGTATGTCCTAAAGATCTCCTTCATAATCGTACAACAAATCTTCCAGATTTTCTACAGTAATATCAGAAGCCTGTACACATCATACCCAAGCTAATTTATTTGCTACATTACCGGGATAAGCCATGGTTAACATTGAAATTTAACAATTTCAAATGTGCCATACATTTAGCTCTTGATAGCTACAAGAAATCACTTTGAACAAAGAGAGAGTATAAATAACTGAAATAGAGCGAAAACTGCTGCATAAGGCTACTAGAAACCTTGGTTGAGAAACACTGTAATAACAGATGCTGACAGAGTTTTCATTCCAGTGTGTGAGTGTGTGACGCAACATATTCTCATCATATTATCGCTTGGCATAGCATAAATAAACTAAACTTGAACCTGAGAAGTCGCTTACGTAGCTATATATGCATACTATGGCTCGTATACACACAAAACAAAATGATTCACATATTAGGCGCGTTCGGCACAAAGAATGGCTTTTGCTACAGTGAAACAAAGTAGTGAAATTTCAACAATTTATTAATGTAGTCTCTACTTTATTGTTACTGTAGATTTATACTGCCTTTAATGAGTTTTAAACCAGTTTTTGTTTCGTTTAAATAACTTAATAAATACGGAAGATACGGAATTGTATTTATGATGCATTTTTACAGCATTTAACAATTTAAATGTCCTGTTCTGTTTATTGGGTATCCGTTGCCGGCCCCTGAAGGATTTAAATGGCCATCGGCGAAGCGGTTAACTGTCTGACCAGGTGTGAATATCTCTATATCTGTGTCTTCTTGCTGTTTCAATATTCTTCTATGTTGCCATTTTTTATTCTGCCTTCCTTTTATAACCAGTTTAGTCATTTTAGTCTTTTTTGAAATCTTCTTTTTTGTTTTGTTTCCAATCTCCTTCAACAAAATTTTTCTTAGTTTTTTCTTAATATCTTGAACACCCACACACTGTAAAGTGCACAATGGTCACATATACTTTGCAACAGACCCATGATGCAAATGTTTTCTGTCTTATTTCAGGAAAGTGTGAGCCTAAAATCTAGCATGTTCAAATGCTTTTCAAGGTTAACATACAAAACTTAAATGGAAATTATCATGATTAGTAGTGACGATAAGGATGGGGTGTCTGCCATATCCCAACAAGCAGTGGGGCATGCACCAAGGCTTACCACTATAACGTGGCGATGTTATGTATCCCCATGTATCAGTCACAATGATTTAACTGCATGTAGCCACCAAGGGTGGGAACAAGTCATTCACAATATTACTCTGTCCAGAATAACTGATATTAAGAAAAAACTATGAAAATATATGCCACTTTTAATGCCAAATTACTTCACTATAGTATTCCTTAGGCATTCACACACATGCACCTATTAAATGAGAACCAAAATTACTATATCATTGTCACCATTTTCAATTCCCAAAGAAGTAGTAGATACTTACGATGACTGGATTGTTTGTGTAAGTTCATGCTTCAGTTCACCACGGTGATTTATTGTAAAAATTCGGAAAATAGGAATACCAACTGCACGATAGGCCCCTACATCCTGAATAATAAACAAAAAAATGCACATTACTGCAAAATTCATTTTAACGATGATACTGCAAACAATTAATTACTCAAATGGGAAAATACTGCACCCAATTTCTTTTCCAAATATAATATTTTATTGCAAATACTGTGTTCTATATACAGTAGTGAATTCAAGTAGGTAAAGCTGAAATTCAGTGATTATACATAGACAAACTGAGGTGATAATAGAAAATCATAGCTTGGTGCAGAAAACATTTGGTTATCAAAAGTGTTAGAAATTAATAGAGCATCATGATACTGAAATATGGGGAACAATTACATCTACCAAGTGAGTCATATATTACACAATAAGACATAATTGACTTACATTAATTTTATTGCCATAACCAGCATAAAAAGGTTTAGAATTTGTTGGGAAGAGAGCTTGTATATCACGTAGGCAGGAGATCTTGAATTCTTCTGGTTTCTTCTTTATTACCTCCCTGAAATTAAGAACAATATGTCAAATATACAATAAACACCATTTTCTTTTGTGTTCAAGATTATCTACTGTCCATTCCAAACCAGAATTCCCATTGATGTGGGAACAAAAGCACATGTTTCTGACAAGTCATGAACCTAAGGAAATCTTACACCAATGTAAATATTGGGGTTAAAAAGCTACAGAATTAAGCATTACATTGTGGTAACATAAGAACTCTTTGCTAAAGGTAAATGAATAGACACTAATACAATTTTGTGCTTCATTGTATCATAGTCCTTAAACAACAGAATAGACACTAACTGTTAGGATATCACAAAATACAATTTTGTTAAAGACATCTGTTATTATTACACTAATGTTGAGAGTATCTCGCTTTTAAATTATCAACTGTATGCACAACTGTATATGCTAGCACATTATGCTAAGCTCAGGTCAAATCTTGTGATTTACTCAGTGTTTGAGTTCTATTAGCACAGAAAGGTGCTTGTCAACTGTTCAAACACAAAAGTGGGAAACCATTAACAAGGGGCACAAAAGAAATAATACTTAATTTTAATTTAAAAAAACAAATTAGAATTAACACTGAAGTAATGCAATAATTAAAAATTATACAATAAGTCAACTAAGAAACTTTGTACTACACATACCTCAATTTTCTTTCAACATGTTTCGCATTCACTTGAAGGCATCATCAAGTTGACAACTTCTTAATAATGTCTTCAAGTGAAAGCAAAATGCATTTGAAAGAAAACTGAGGTATGTGAAGTATAGATTGTCTCAGCTGACTAACTGTATAACTTTTAATTCATACTTAATGTGTTCGACTCACTATTAGAACAGTATCGGTTGCTTGCAGTGTGCATATTAGGAAAATAATATCCAAGTGTACAGCATTTCAGTGAAAAGTGTAATCAAAATATGCAGTGAATATAAAGACTGATTCCAATATGGCAGCTGAGTCATCTTCAGTACAGGGTGGGCCAAAAGTCGCGATCAGGTAATGTTTATATTGAAATAACTCACTTTCCAAAACTGAAAACAAATTAAAAACTTATCATAAATTGAGAGGGTTATTTTTCCCCTTCATATGCCCTTTGTTGCATTAGTTTTTCAATTTTCTGACAGAGCAAGGGCATTATGTTATAGCGGCAAGCCATATTTTTCACTGGTTATTAGTTGATGTCAATGTGAAATGCTGTTTGTGTTGTAAGCAATGGCCGATACAAGTAAATCTACGACTGAGGAATGTTTCATTGTTAGTATGGAGGATTCATGAAAAAGAATGAACTGGCAAAACATACATAGAAATCAGAGAAAACTCCTTTCTTCATTTCAATAAAGCAGCTCCCAGTGAAGCCAATCTCTGAAAACTGGAAAAGAAGACTTTCACAACAGGCTCTGTATTGGATATAAAACGCAGCAAAAGACCTAAAAATATTGCAGTGATGATGATAGTAATCTTCTGTCTGAATCATTGGAGCATTCGCCAAAGAAATCAAGAAGGAATTGATTGGCAGAAATGCAAGTATGCAACATTATGGCCTGACTTTGAAAGCTAAATCCCTTAAGTGAAGAGAGATAGACAGGCAGGCAGGCAGACAGACAGACAGACAGACAAGAGAGAGAGAGAGAGATCATCCTTATCTTCAGGATGATCACTCCCAAAATGCTCTGGCGGAAATGCAGACAGACATGGTGGTGTATTCAACTGTGCACTGAAAATTATGAACATACCAAAATATTATATGTTTAATAATGACGCTGACTGACCCAGATATATTCATCTTTTCGTATTTCCATTCCCTATTAGTGCAGCAATCAATAGATAACGGTTTTAAGTTACTTGTGAAATTTTATTATTGCTACACAAACTTAGAAAATATCTGATTACGACTTTTGGCCCACCTTCTAGATTCAGATTTGGGTGTTAAATTTTGTCCTGAAGATTATCATTAATGTGAGTAAAATGTTCATTTCTGCATACTTATAATACAGACTGTTACTTCAGATGTCATTTTGAACTATGATTTTCATGCAGGCCACCTTTTTGTAGATGAAACAGTATTCAGCTGTAGCAAACACATGGTGCAAGAGATGACACAGCTTCTAGGTGAAGGGTTTTCGAACTACTTTTGCACAGATAATACAGACTTTGTTTCTAATGACAGACAGACTGACTTTGAATGGACAACCTTGCTTTCTATTCTGCTATGAATGTTTAGAATGCAGCAATTCTTACATATCTAACTTCCAGGGGTTATGATTATTGAGACCAAGACTCGAGACAAGCAGGTAGGAAGGGTATATTAGATGTGAATAAGTCATTTTGTTATTGTGTGAAAGAAATGTTACAAATGTCAATGTATCAATGAAAATGTATGGAACAGAAAGATGAGAATATAAATAAATAAAAAAAATACATATCTAACTTATAATTTGAGAAATACTACATAAAATATTAACAAAATACCAATTTCTAGCGTCAAAATTTTTTCAGAAACAGATGTACATAGCCTACATAAGAGAACATTCATTTTGCAGCTCAGCTGAAAGACATTTTTTCCCATAATGCAAAAAAAAAAAAAACATACAATACACATGAATAAAATAATGATTATATTAAATTATAGATGAGTCGTATTTATTACACAACAGCTTCACTTACATACCTATATTGAGGACATGTTTTGCGAACCATCGTTCGCATCATCGGCTCTAATGCGACTAAAGCTTCATCCAGTGGTGTGGGTAGTTTAGGAGTTGCTGCTGTCATCTGTTGATTTTGTGATGAATTTAAATGTGCGGTTGTCTTCTGGTTAATAGATTGTTTCACTTCACTGTGGTGTTCCAATACAGTTAAATGTGGATATATTGAAGTTGGTATGTAAATGAAGCTGATGTGTAATAAATACGAATCATTTATAATTTAATAGATTGTTTCACTTCAGTGTGGTGTTCCAATACAGTTAAATTTCGTTATATGATTATTTATGTTATTCATGTCCAGATAGATATATAATATTTATTACACTTCATAATTTATACAGATTGATATGTAGTTACAAATTTATACTGAACATTACATATTCTTAATATACCATTTTCCACACTTCCCCGAGTTGCTGAATTTCCTAGGACCCAAAGCCTCAAACATTGGTTACTGAGCTATTACTCTTCTTTCTTTCTTTCTTTCCTTCACTGCCTTCTTATATCACTACGTAGTGTCAGGGTATTCTTGTTCCTCTTAACCTTTATGCCCTTAGGCGGTGGGTTGAGGAACGGAATCTCTGGATCAGTGAGAGAGAGAATCCAGCATCAGCCCGATGCCTGGTATGAGAGTGAGGAAAGTGATGACAGAATGAGGGTGAGATGAAATGATAGGAAAGATGATGGAACAATTGGTGGAATGCTGAGGGGAAACTGGAGGACCCAGAGAAAACCTGCTCCAGCGCAGTGTTATCCACAAATCTCACTTTGCAGTCACCTGGGATCAAACCCAGGCCACCTTGGTGAGAACCAAGAGGTCTAACCACACAGCACAGCAGTGAGCTATTACTCTTTTTCTTAAAATTATTTACAGTTTATTCTCTCTCCTTCTTAGTTATTTTCCTCAGCTATATTTCTCATAAAACCTAATTATTTTTCTATTTCAATAGTATTTTCCTTAAATTTAATACTCAACATCGTTTCACCTATAATTTCATTGGTAAAATGAACAATTCTTATGCAAATTCAATACTTCAATAGCCTCTCCACAATCCACAATTTTAGCGCTCCTTTATAACTCATTTGTGCAACACTATTGCAGGAAGCCTTTGGTAAACCCAAAATTAACTTACAAAAGCCCCTGTGCACCCTATTTACATTTAACTAGCTTTCCTCGACACCCCAAATCTCAACTCCATTGAGCATTTTCGACTCAATTACCGCTTGCGGCATACCCGCATGTCAGATTTCAATTGGTTGGTGTTTACTTTTGATTTGGGTTCTAATTGGAGCTATGAGATCTCTTATCCTCAGGTGAATGGTTGTAGGAAATGGATTTGTTGTTTGTTGGCTGCTCAGTTGTCTCAATAATACACTGGTTCGTTGCAAAAAATGATTTAATTTAATTCTCACTAAGTTCGTTGATTCAGATTGATTTGTAGCGGTGACCACCTGTTACTAAACTTCCTAACAGAATTCTCTTACTTCTTTATACGGCGAATACTTTGCTATTATAATCTTCTTCTGCTGCTTCTCTCACGCTGGTTGCGTTATTCTTGACTTCCCTACATTTCGGACTTAGAAATCTTTACTACCTCTTCTTCACGCGCACTAACACGTCTTTCCCATCGTAGTATGACTGTTGAAGTGATGTTTCGTCTACTCTGCGATTCAGTTCGTACTTTATTCTGATCCCCACCCTAACTCTTATCACATGACCAAAATAACTCACCCTTCTTCCATTTCTCAAATCTTACATTATTGGTTTTTCATTTTATTTCGATTTTTCTTTATTGGTTAGCAAAACTCATCGAACTCATTGACGTTACGTCCCACCGTGAGTTGGGTCACGCCTACCCTGGGCTCTTTGTAACGGTATACATCGTTATCACCTCAGCAAAGTAAATCCTTTTAGGTCTTACGCTTGATCGCATCTTGAAAACCTTATTGTTCCTACACATTCTTGGTTATAGTTCTCAGACATTGAACCTTTCCTTAAACAAAGAGGCTAACGGTCACCTCTTCCTGTCTCCCCGACTTGTGTTCAGATTTTACAGAAATATTTTCTCTCCCTTACATGGATTCTAGCATGTTAGTTGTCTTAAATTATATTCTTCCCATCTTATTCTTAATTAAACCGCTATTTTCATCATTACTCTAATTTCATTCTAATTTCATATTAATATAACAATATTTTATATTAGTTTAGCAAAGCATTTTCATTAATTTATCTTCTTTTTTAATTCTCGTGATTTCAATTAATTCGCCACCTCCTAATCGCTGTCTGATACTGCGGTTACATAATGCCCGTTTGACAAAAATGAAATACCCATTATTTAAATTTTGTGAAACCCCCGTCATGACATTTCCTCCTTATATATCTTATAATTTCTCATTCCCTACTTGAAACATTTTTCGGTGGTCACCGTTCCCTCATCTTTATCAGTGTGTTACTTTATACACATAGAATGGTCAATATGGTACATCATATACATAGAATTATAGATATGATACATTACGTACATAGACAAGTACACTGTCGTATATGTGGTTATTACCCTATATACAAATAACATTCGTGATACCTCAACTATATATACACTTCACTGAATTATCCTTGTCTCACTTGACATCAACTTGATTTTACCTTATTATATTCCTTAAGTACTACATTAATGTTACTATATTACAGTTTACAATATTACATTTTACATTCAATGATTTTTTTTTTTTTTTAATATTACTATATTAACTTATTGGGACGTTTCTTTATCTTTCAGTCCTTCACCGTAAGAACATTCGTCCTCACATTATTATAGTTTGCGTAATGATGTCCAAATATGGTTACCTCTACCTGCACTCAGTTGTCTACCTGTAATCAGGTGTTTCGTTTACCTGACAGTAAACATTGGCAGTTCATTGTCCTGTCTTTCCACTTCACTTTTCACTCTAAACTTTCTTTCACTTTGTCACGCCTAAGTCTGTGACCTTTACAATAACAATATAGCCTTTTGGCACATGAATACATCAGTACTTATACTATATTTACATTTCACAAATTATTTATAAAGATCTTTCTAACAGATTCATTAGCTGTGGTTATTCTTATTACATTATCATTTTGTTTGTGCACAGGAATTTTGGAACTTGCAACTCCCACGCAGTGTTTGAATTTCAAACGAAAACGTTACCCGTACTAATTATATAACTTTTACTTGGTATTCTTTACATCTTCGTATATATAATTTCAATCACATTCACACCGGTGATTCTTGGGTCTGCTCTGTACTGTTTACAACGTTTTTTTGACGATATGGCCTTATTAGGGAGATGTTATATCTGCCTATCGGTTTACCATTTCTTGGGTGTACTAGAGCATACGCTCTGTCACCAAATATTTTCTCAATCCAGTATGGGCCTTTCCATAGCATATATAGCTTTTTAGTCTTCTTTCCTAACAAATCTGACTTGTCGAACGATTTTACTAGAACTAAGTCGCCGACCTTTGGTTCCCAATTCTTCTTATACCGCAGTTTCTTTGCGTTTCTTTTCTCTACTTTTTCCATTATTCTTTTAACAGCATTCTGGATCCGTTCTCGATCTGTCTCGGTCGTCACTTGTATACTTTCCGGAACACCCTCTATTAGTGGTTCCGGTGTTAAATTCCTACGCAATTGGATAGGAGCATATCCTGTGGTTAGATTGACTGAATTATTGAATATAAACTCAATATAGTTGATGTGGTCTGGCCAGGTAGTCTGTTTCAATGAACAAAGGACTCGGAGATGAACACCTAGGTCTTTCAGTACGCGCTCGCTTGGATTAGAGCATGGATGGTACGACGTTGTATTATAGATGCGAATTCCGGCATCCTGAATGGTGTGCACTTATATTTGAATGGGGGAACATCATGTATCTCGAATTCATACTCAAAATCACTATAGGTCCCAGTGTGTTTCGAAAATACATTTCTATGTTTACATAAAATGTTATAAAAAATCTCTTTTTGGTGGTCGTTAAGTAGGTTCGAGTTTGCTACTGTTTCTCTTATTCTATAGGTCATGTTTACGTTATTTTCGACTACCTGGAAATCATCTGGTAGGGTAATTATCTCCTGTTCACCTGCTTCTGCCTGCCCAAGTCCGTATGATGTCATCTCTAAAAGCCCTTCTTCTCCGGCTATATACTCATCCTTATCATAGTTTCTCATCTCTTCTGCTTCTAATGGATTCATCTTAACTAGCTCCATCCCTCCTATTCGTATAAATTCTACAAAAAATGTTTCTCCATCTATTTCTTTTTCTTCATCTGTCAATCTTATCTCATTTTCTGCTTCCCTTGAGCTAAACGGAACTTTAACTATGACGTCTTTAATTTTGATTTCCAAGGCTTCCATTTGATAATTCAACTTAGCTTGAAGCTCATACAACACGTCATTACCCATAATAATGTCTACAGATAGCCTATTAATAACAAAACATACAAATTCTATTGTATCCTCCCCAATGGTGACTTTCAAAAGCATTTGTGTATTAATCTTTTGTTTGGCGCGACCTACCGCCAGAGTACAATATGCACTTTTCACGGGCAATGTTTGCAATTTCATTCCATTGTTTTTTAAGTGATAAAAGAATGCTTGACTTATAGCTGAAACTGAGGATCCTGAATCTATTGTAATGTGCCATTTTTCTTTGTTTATTATTGCAGCAATACGTGTAGCATCTCTCACTTCTTGCAATTCCGTTAAGTGATTGTTTATTTGAGTACCGTTAACTATTTCTGTTTCTGTTTTATTCTGTACCACCCTACTCAGAGCTGTGTCCCTGTTCAAACTAAGAACTAGCGTGTTCATCCGGGTCCGATGCGGGACGTCTTCTATCGCACCCTGGAGTCGTTTCCCGTCTGCTGTGTCGTATCTGGCCTTTCATCTACCTCGGGCGCCGCGTCCCTCAGTGTGGGTGGAGGAGAACGCACCCATTCTCTTGAGAGAAGTTGATTCCTCTGTCTTACTTCAGGTCTGTCTGTATTGTTCTCTCTACCAGCGTCACGTGGTTGATACTGTCTATTAGCTTCTGGTAGTCGGAACGTCGGTCTTGCATTCCCTCTTCGAAGAAATGGGGGGTGACCCCTATTTCCATTCCTAGTTACATGTACATATCTTATAGGGAAATTATATGAATTTGAATTTGGTGGTCCCTGTCTCCCTCTATTGTTGTTAGGGAATTCCCTCGGGACGTGGGCATCGTATCTTTGACGAGTAGCCATATGGTTTGTGTTAAAATTTCGGGGATTGTGTGCCCTTTCCCCGTAATGATTATTATTATTCCACGGTCTGTGTGGATTGCTCACTGGCATTCGATTCTCATGTCTATTTTGTGAATTTTGCGTCCCAACGCTTTGTAAAGCTGTTAATAATGTAATTGCCTCTCTCAATGTCTGAGGTCTTGCTACCACCATGTGATTTCTAATGTTCTCAGGAAGGTGGGGCGTGAGAAGAGAAATCAGTTCGGCTTCCTGTAATGGAGGTTGTAGATATTTACTCATTTGCGAATATCTCAGGAAATAATCAGTAATAGACTCTCCATTATTACCTTGGTATCGGCCATTTGTTATCTGATTCCTTACTTGGTATTGGACATTGGCGTTCCAATACTTTTCTAGGAAAGCTGTTTTGAACAACTCGTAGCTGCATCCTTCTCCCACAGTTACTCGTAGCCAATTAAGTTCGGCAGATTGTAACGCCCTTTGAACTATTATCATCTTATATTGCTCGGGTACACCTCTGATGACAAAATACTTTTCTAAGTCGGCCAAAAATTGTACTGCGTTGTCATTGCGACAATTAAATTTCGGGAGGGGCAATTCGCTTAGAAAATTCATGTGCACTGGTGGATACATATTTACGTTTTGCATATTTACTTCGCTATTATTGCTGTTTTGAGGAGAGACAGAAGGGGCGCTAACCTGTTCGTTCTGCCTCTCTCCATTGTGTGTATGTATAGAACAATTGGAACTCTCAGGTACCTGCCCTTGCTGTCCCAGCTGTAAGCCAGTTACAGTATCTCTGATTTGAGATATCTCGCTTACTGTTTCCCTCAACATTTGTGTATTTTCTGATTGAATATTTGTTACACGTGCTACCTTTTCTTTTAACTTCTCCATGTCAGCTGCTATACTATTGTTTATAGTGTCAAACCGGTCATTTATCTCTTGTACAAAAGTTACCTGTGTCGTGGTCAGTTCATCTAATCTTATTCTTTCCTTATTAATTTCCTCCCCTATTCTATTTTCTACTCCTGCAACGAGAGATTGGTAGCTTCTAGGTCACTTCTTATAGTACCTACTTCTCGCTGCAGGGCCTCTTTTACGGTCTGGATTTCCCCTGTTATTCCTTGAATTTTGACAGTGATTCTAGCTTCTGTTTCTTTCCCTTGGCTTGTAATTTGACTTAATTTTTTGTCCATAGCTTTGCTCTGATCTAGTAATTTAGTCTCTAGTGATTTGTCCATAGCTTTTAGTGTTTGGTTCTGTTCTATTAATTTAGCTTCTAGTGATTGGTTCTGTTCTACTAATTTAGCCTCTAGTGATTGGTTCTGTTCTACGAATTTAGCTTCTAGTGATTGACTCTGAATAGTCATTTGCGCCATGAGTTTCTGGAGCATCTCTTGTAGATTTTCCATTACCCCAGGATTGTCACTTCTCCTATTTACATTTAAGCTACTTACACCATTTACACCCTCATCTACTGATCCTATAACACTGCTTTCCATTGTCTCTTCATTAACAACTTCTAACTCTTTCTCTGTCTCCATAACTATTTGTTCCCCAGAATTTTCCATTTTAAATTTATTCTGTACGATCTTCTTATTTCTCAAAAGCATTGAACTTCCCCTTTAAATTTTCTAATTTCCCTTCCAAAATACTTATTACTAAGACATTACATAGATATTGATCTCAATGAATGATATTACATTTACAAGAAAAATAAATTGAGTATGTGTAACTCACAGTTCTGTTGTACGGCTGTGGTGTTTATGTGATGTCTTTACCAATTTTTGTCGTGCTGCTCGTCGTCTAGTAGGCTCAGTTGATGTCGAAAGAACTTGAACTTCTCTCTTGGTTGGGGGAAGATTCTATGTAGTTGTTTTTGCCGTCTTCTTCGTAGTCTCTGCTGTCCTCATCGTAGTTGTCGTCGTCGATCTTCTCACTTCTCCTCGTGGTCGTCCTTCGTCGTCGTTCCTCTCACTTCTCCTCGTCGTTGTCGTCGTTAAATTTCACCCATTTCCTACAATTCGAAGCCCCAACGTGTCGGCGCCATTATGCGGCATACCCGCATGTCAGATTTCAATTGGTTGGTGTTTACTTTTGATTTGGGTTCTAATTGGAGCTATGAGATCTCTTATCCTCAGGTGAATGGTTGTAGGAAATGGATTTGTTGTTTGTTGGCTGCTCAGTTGTCTCAATAATACACTGGTTCGTTGCAAAAAATGATTTAATTTAATTCTCACTAAGTTCGTTGATTCAGATTGATTTGTAGCGGTGACCACCTGTTACTAAACTTCCTAACAGAATTCTCTTACTTCTTTATACGGCGAATACTTTGCTATTATAATCTTCTTCTGCTGCTTCTCTCACGCTGGTTGCGTTATTCTTGACTTCCCTACATTTCGGACTTAGAAATCTTTACTACCTCTTCTTCACGCGCACTAACACGTCTTTCCCATCGTAGTATGACTGTTGAAGTGATGTTTCGTCTACTCTGCGATTCAGTTCGTACTTTATTCTGATCCCCACCCTAACTCTTATCACATGACCAAAATAACTCACCCTTCTCCCATTTCTCAAATCTTACATTATTATTGGTTTTTCATTTTATTTCGATTTTTCTTTATTGGTTAGCAAAACTCATCGAACTCATTGACGTTACGTCCCACCGTGAGTTGGGTCACGCCTACCCTGGGCTCTTTGTAACGGTATACATCGTTATCACCTCAGCAAAGTAAATCCTTTTAGGTCTTACGCTTGATCGCATCTTGAAAACCTTATTGTTCCTACACATTCTTGGTTATAGTTCTCAGACATTGAACCTTTCCTTAAACAAAGAGGCTAACGGTCACCTCTTCCTGTCTCCCCGACTTGTGTTCAGATTTTACAGAAATATTTTCTCTCCCTTACATGGATTCTAGCATGTTAGTTGTCTTAAATTATATTCTTCCCATCTTATTCTTAATTAAACCGCTATTTTCATCATTACTCTAATTTCATTCTAATTTCATATTAATATAACAATATTTTATATTAGTTTAGCAAAGCATTTTCATTAATTTATCTTCTTTTTTAATTCTCGTGATTTCAATTAATTTGCCACCTCCTAATCGCTGTCTGATACTGCGGTTACACGCTCCATATATTCTTTTTAACCATTTTATCTGCATCCCTGGTATTTTATCTAGACATGTTCTAATATCTTTCATTGTCAGTTTGGCTAAAACCATTTTCTTTTGGTCATTTCATTTACCACTACTGTTTAATCTTACTCCTAGATAATCAAATTTCTTAACCATCTTGATTTTCTTTCTCTGCCAACTCTCATTTTTCATCCTTTCTTATGTTCCCCTTTTTAATTACCATTAGTTTTATTTTGTTTTTGTTTATTCTAAGGCTCCACTTGTTACAAAAATATCTCTATTGATACAATTGTCTTGTTTAATCCAACATTTGTTACTGATTCTGCAACCAAATAATCTGCAAATAAACCTGGTGTTTCCTTGTTACAAATTATTGGAAAATGTTCATTTTCTAACTTGATTGTTCTAAAATGTCATCAATGAACAAATTAAATAATATAGGACAACTTACATCCTTGCCTTAACCCTACATAATTTGTAATCACATTCTTATTATATTATTTGCAATCCTTATACAAAGTCATTTTCATATATTCTTTGTAATGTTCCTAAACCTATTATTCATTCTTTTCTTGCTCAGCTTGCTCCATAATGATTGTATCTAAAGCTTTTTCAAAATTCACAAAGAACATGTTTTTGAAGTATTTATTAACCATTGTAGTTATTACAAAATTGATATCTATTACTCTCTAATTTTTCCTAAAACCTGTTTGGAAATCAGACATCTTTCCCTTCTCTTCTGCCCAATTTTGCACTCTTTCTGCTAAGATCCCTGTATAAACTTTACCTAATAATAAGTTAATCCCCCACTAATTTACTGGGTTATTTACATTCCGTTTGTTCTTAAATACTGGCACCACTATTGCTGTTTTCCAACTCCTAGGTACAGTACCCCCTTCAAAAATTTAATTTAATAACGTGACTAACAATTTTAACCTGCTCTCATTTCTACTCCATGCTTTTCCAAAATTCCCTTGGTATGCCAGCAATTCCAAATGCTTTGTTCCTTTTTAATCTTCTAGTCTATATATGTCTAAATAACTGACCTATCAGGGCTGAACTTAAAACGGCTAAACCTAAGAAAGACAAATTTTAATAAAGGGGCAAAAGTATTGGTGTATTTTATTTTTAAGAAGATCTACATCTTTCCTGTAGTAAGATTTTGTGTATCAATTATGGTTTACCAGTTATACAAGTCAAGAGGATTTCAGAGGCTATTCTTAGAAAATATTTAATTGTTCTTCCACACTAGTTGTGTGTACAGCAAGGTTCATATAAGTAGAGTCAGACTGAAAAATTCAATGACACAGCTCAGTCTCCATCCGGTTGCTGTTAACCATTGAGCTACCATGGCAACATGCCTGCATGATATTAAATTTTGCAACTAACTCATATTTTTCCAGGTAATTTCCATAAATTGACTTAATAATGGTCTAAACTGTGAAACCTGGGACTTAAGTACCTACAGCATAATAAGTTGCCACAAAAGGTGTGTATCTCATTGTATATGAAATCTTCTAGTGGTTCACTGGAATAAATACGAGTCAGTTGGAGAATTTAATGTCATGCTGGCATGTTGCCATGGTAGCTCAAAGGTTAAAAGCAATCGGATGGAGAATGAGATATCCATGGTTTAATTTCATTTGTCATGAAAATATCTTAAAACATATGGTATTTTAATTAAATTCATCATGAGCCATTTTTGGAAAAAAAAAAAAAAAAAAAAAAAAAAAAAAAAAACACGTTTTAACATTTTGCCATATAAAGGGTAGATTAAGGTTTTTGTTTTTGCTTTTGTAGATTAGGCTTTTGTTGACAACTTTGTTGCATCCTTGGTAGATGCTCTTTGGTATATAATCTATTTTTTGGTTTTGTGTTATGCCCACATTCAGACTTTTTCCAGATTTTTTTAAAATTATAAGAGGCAGGGGTGTGGAGGGGATTCAGGGATCTGAAAACTTGTGTTTTCAGTGAAATCTAGGAAGAAATATCTTCCCTATCTACTATGTACATGGTAGAGAGTAAAAGGCTCTTCAACTATAGTTCAACTTGCAAGCAAGCCACCTTTGCATATCAGCTGCACCTTTAAAATTTGATGGTGAGAAGGGGAGGATGTTTAGCACTAAAACCACATCTAAATTGAGACAAGAAAACTGAGTAAACATTTTTCCTAGCAATAGTACATCATATTGGCACCAAACACTGAAATATTTTGTGTTATGCACTTTCATCACTCCCAGTATTCACTTCATCACTCTCACCGTTTTCTTCATTCTATTTATCACTGCTATCTGGTACATTTAATAGAAGCTAAGCAATAAAATACACAATATTAATGCAAAAAAATCCAGTATAAGTCTGCATTATTGAAGAATATTGTCAGTTTTGGTTCCATATGCTAGATGAATTGTTGCAAATGAGCATAGATTTTAACAGCAAACGTACATATGTAAACAGCCAAGGAAACAAACCTAAGCTACTAACAGACTTTTTGCTGTTGAAATTTGCACTAAAGGTTCAGCTTATTTTCAGGCCAATATGGTAACTGTTTCTTATTTTCTAAGGCATTTATTCTTAACCTTTCTAATAATATCCTGGCAAAAAGTTATTATGCAACAGTAGAGAAGACTTAACTAAGATGTAAGAACATTTTCAAAAGTAGCAGAACTTACCTGTGAAATGCACTAATTAGACTAGTTGGGTTTAATAGCAGAGGTCCATCTGGCAAAGAGAGGTCACCTTGCTTAATGGAGCGCAGATAATCTCTAGTCACACGTCCCTAACCTGCAAAGTCAACATCAGAAACATTCGAGATTTAACTGTATTGGAACACCACAGTGAAGCGAAAAATGATTAATTTTTAGATGAGTCGTATTTATTACACACCTGCTTCACTTTCGTACCTATTTTGAGGACATGTTTTGCAAATCATCGTTTGCATCTACGGCTCTTATGCGGATCAAGCTTTAGTCGCATAAGAGCCGTAGATGCAAACGATGATTTGCGAAACATGTCCTCAAAATAGGTACGAAGGTGAAGCAGATGTGTAATAAATACGACTCATCTAAAAATTAATAATCAGAAACATTATTGGCAATCTTATCAGTAATGTGAAACAGTAACTACAAAATGCCTGTCAGCCTATGACTAGATACATTTATAGCATGGACAATTACCCTTGATCCAAGCACAATTTTAATGCTTGAATATGTTTTGAATTTTGTCAACTTTGTCAATATTGGCAAACTCATCTTAATGATGATCATCAATGTATGAATTTAAAAATTAATTAACTCTTAAGAGTACTGCATCTGTGAAAAACCCAAAATCTAGTTTTCTTTTGATTGCTTTGACTTTACTGTATAAAGTCTAAGACTGCATACTGTATACTGCAGACTCTAAACACCTTCTATCAAATGTACATAAAACCTATACTTCATTATTGCGAAGAAATTCTAATAACTACAAATGTAGAAAAACTTAATAAATTACAGAACCAAATCCTCCGCCTCATAACAGGAGCCATTAAAACAACACCAATTACTGCCATGAAAATTTTAACAAATAATCCAAACATAACATTTGAAATTGAGAAAGCAGCAATCACACAATATGAAAAACTTTAAAGACTACCCTATAATAACTGGGTCCAAAGAAAACCACAAGTATGTTTAAAATCCCAGCAAAGCTTTTTAAGCATAATACAAGAAATCAGCCATAGATTACAACTTCCACACACAAAAGAAACTATGCAGATGAGAAACAACCCTCTAGAATTTTTAGAAATTTAATATAACCTCCATTTGACAGAAACTATCACAAAATCTGAAACCCCCACCTCTACCTTAAAACAACTGTCACTGGAAACAATAAACTTAAGATATCCTGCTCCTGAATGGACGCATATTTTTACAGACGGTTCCAGCCTACCAAATGAGGGTGGCACTGGTGCTGGTGTGGTATGCCCACTTTTCTCCTTTTATCGTAAACTAAACAAAAATTCAACAAACTTTGATGGCAAAATTTTAGCCATCCTACGAAGTTTACAAAATCTTTTATATCACATCCAAAAATTTACAAAGGTTGTAATACTGTCTGACTCCAAAGCAGCCATTCTTGCTATAACACGAGATACAACACCTAAAAGTATCAAAATTATTGAATGCCACAAAATGATAAAACAGTTATCACATTTACATAAAAAAGTTGTACTCCAGTGGATTCCGGCCCATTGTGGAGTGATAGGAAATGAAAAAGCTGATTTTCTGGCCAAAAAGGGTAGTAAAATTGTTTCAAACCCAACTACTATTCCAGTACCCTTTCACTCTATCAAAAGAATTATTTCAAATAAATATATCAAACAACTTAAGGAAGAATACACCATAAAAACATCTGGAAAGGAATGGGAAAATCTACAAACTTATAACATTACTTCATTACAAAGAAAATCTGCAGTGGCAATATTCAGATTACTAACAGGACATGACTGTCTAAATAAACACCTACACAGATTTGGCATAACAGATTCACCTAAATGCCCTTTCTGCAATCTAAATGAGGATATGGATAAAAATCACCTCATTCACTGTCCAGCTTTTATAGAAGAGACCAACCTTCCCGCTAAATATTGGAGTGCAAGAGAGCGAATGATTATTATCAAGTGCTCAACATTAGATACCAACCAACCAACCAACTTTACTGTATAACCAAAACACATAGTGCACAATAAATTTTAAAAACCAATGTCAAATCATTATAATAATACTGTTCTTTTTATTCATAATCACTTTCTGATACAGTAATATCATTATGAAATACTCACTCCTTGGATTGGAAAAAGTATTTGTAGTCAATATATAGACACTTCGTCGCTTACATTTTTATATTATCGAGGGACTAGTTTCAGAAGCCATTGCCTCCATTTTCAACCTCTCTCCGGAAGTTATCACTTTCAAAGTTTTAATTTGACCTTAGTATATAACTTTAAGATCTTAATGCAGGTATTTCATTTTAAAAAGTTTAAGAGAAAAACATTTCTTGCATATTTTCAATGTGAATTATAAGACTCAATTTTTTCTTTGAGAAATTGCCTCCAATATGTAGATCTCTCTTATACTCTGAAATAGTATTAAAATGTCCAGTGTTAGATTTAAAATTTCCACCAGTCTTAAAAATTGACACATATTCAATGCTGTGGGAAACCTATCGCTATCTGACAACATTGGATTTAACTGGCAGCAGCACAGTGATGAAACGTTGCAGGGATTCATAACAATGCCATCTCTATCTCAAATATTGCTGTTCTGGGACGACTTACTTGACAATTGCAACCTCATAATGACTTCATAAACTATTTAAAATGTATAGGAGAGAGGAATGGAATAAATGGATGATTGATTAAACCCAAAACAAATTCATGCCAAATGGTGCTTTATAACAACCTATGTCAATGACAAAGAGGGAGGTTCAGATGACAATTTTCCGGAATTTTAAAGGTCAATTCCATTTGCTAAACTTTTTGTTTTGTCTGGCTTTGCAATCTAATGTTAAATGTTATTTTTCAGAAAACTTGCTTACTGCAATTGTCATTTATGGCTTCAAAAGTTATAATAACAAAATCAAAATATTGCATGATAAAAGTTCTAAGCAAAATAAAAATGGGGGATAAAAACAAGTTGTCATAATAATCTTTTCTACCAAATTTCACTGACACTGTTGCCTTACAATGCAGCAAAGTTTAGCCAAGTTTCTCATATATAAGAAGAAGCGAGAAAGGTATATTAAAACTATTATTTAATCTTCATTAATTTACTTGAAAAGCATGACATTTTACTGTAGGAGTTGCATACAACACAAACCAATATTTGCACTATAAGTATTGACTTAGAACTTCAATTTTACTTATGTTGGTATACACATAAAATGACACATACATCCTGAAAGAATTAATACCTTAAAGCAATGAGTTAAGATTTGTGAACTACATTAGCTGTACTCACCAATTGCCTAGCAGAAAGGTACAGAAGTTTGTATCCATTGTTTTTTATCTTAGTAAACAGCTGAGCTACCCCACTCTGTGCCCAGTCCTTTCCTACAATTGGCAAGATATGTCCCAGGACGTCTGACCTAGTGAAACACAGCAAACATCCTTTTATTTACTAAAAACAAAGTATTAACAATACTTTCTAAATGTAGTTTGCACATGATTAACAGCAGGACTTCCAAAAAATGATTTTAGAACTATGAATATTCATAATCTCAAAAAGAAATTGCTCACTGTTTACAAACTATTCCTACAAAAGCTTATTCTTCTATCTACTTTTTGTTAATACAGATAAACTTAACTTTTATTAGTCATTTGTTCATTTTGTTATAGATACAAGAACAGTGTAAGCTAAGAGAGTTAAATTTGTTTATAAAGTTGGTTGCTATGTGATCACTTTTAAATTATGTTTCTTTGCATGAGCACAAGAAGTAAAGAAAGGTATTAAAATAGAAAGGCAATATTCAGTTGAACAAAACTGAAAATTCAAACAAATAACAAGAAATATCTTGGAAATAGTTTATGCCACAAAAGATGTTATCCCACATAAATTCAGTGCTTTAATAACATCTATATTTTTTGTGTCGTAAGACTTTACCCATCTCTTATGGCTCATCATTTTTAAAAGAGTGATTCGGAATAAAGAGGATTTCAGAAGCTATTCCCAGTAAATTGAGGATATATATTTCAACATGAAAACAGCTTAACATGTATTTCAATAAAAATCATTAGCCAGTTGAAAACAAATAAAGAAAACGTTTCCATGTAAAGGATAGTTGGAGAATATAATGCCATACCATCATGTTGAAATGGTAGCTCAGTGGTGGAGCAGCCGCACATAGAGGTACAAATCTGTGGTACAAATCCTGGCTATCGCACTGAATTTTTAATTCTGATTCTATCTTTTAAAAATTGCCTACACACAGTATGTGTGTGTTAGAACAATCAGCTTTCAGTGATAGCCATTATAAATGGAAACTATAAGAAACTTAAAAGCCCAGACTTAAGTACTTACAAACTGTAAGTAACCATTATTAGGATATGTTCTCTTGAAATGAGATTTCCTCATGGTCTACCAGAAAAATGTGAATCAGTTTGACAATTTAACACCATACAGGCATGTTGCCATGGTAGCTCAATTGTTTGTTAATTTACATCCTCCAACATTGTCATATTGGACGAACGATGAATGAAATGGATGAAATGATGCTCCAATCAGCCCAGGTCCATAGAGCTCAGGATTCCTGACATTTGTCTCTATGGATAAGGGAAAACCTTGGAAGAAACCATATCCAGATAACTCATCCTGACTGAGATTCGAACTCAGGACCTCTTGAATGTGAAGCAGACATGCTACCATCTATGCTACCGAGGTGGGTTGGTAGCTCAATGACGTGTGTAGAGCAGGAGATACGTAGTTCATATACTGGCTATGGTATTAAATTTTTCAGTTGTGATTCTACCTTTCAAAATTTATTACAGACTTTTTATGTGTATAAAACCATTAACTAATGTAGTGTTGCTAATGTGTTTATCTTCTGCATTAAATTCCTTTTTTGTTAAGGGGTATCTTTATAAGCCTATTACTTGAACTATTAAAAACAGAAAATTTACGTGAAAAACAGTTAAAACCTATTTTTTACGTATTTATCAGTATGAGTTGGATTTCTATAAATTCATATTATATATTGATTTAGTTATTTTGTTAATAATGGTTATTTAGATTAGTGCTGAAAGTGCCTACATTTTATGACCAGATTACTTCAATTTGCATTAACTCTTCTACAGTTTTGATCTCCCAATTTTGCAAAAAAGAAAAGGGAAATTAATTTCAGAAACTATTTGTAGTTGGTTTATTAATACTCGACACATAACCTAGATTTAGCATATTCAGTTCTGGTTTTGTGAAACTTTGGTTTGATAGGTTAACAACATTGTTTGAATGATCTTTTAGGTTATGTTTGTCTTTTTGCTTTTTCTTTTTAAAACTGCTTGCTTTCTGACATAAAGTTTTAAGTTTATATTTTAACTTTGCCGTTTTTGTCTTCGTTTTTTCATTCAGATATGCAAATAAATTGTTTTCGAAATTTTCCCAAAATACATGTTCTAATTGTTTGGTAAGTTTTTGATGCAAATGGTACAATTTTATTTCTAATGTATTTCTATTTCTGTAGTGCTTGTTCTTTTCAACTTCTAGCACTTTTTTCTCTGCTGCTTTTTGTTGTCTACTATTTTTATCAAATTTTACTACTTTTCTGACGAAATTCGGCACTACTTTTTTCTTTATACACATATTTATGAACCTTATGTCAGCTGCAATTTTTCTCCTTTTTTTCTTTTAATTTTCCGAAAAGTTTTATTTCGTGTTTGTTTTCAAAATATAAAAGTCTAAATCCTACCTTATTTGTATCCAGTTTTCAGTTGTTTGTTCCACACTTAACCTCAAATTGTTTATACCTCAAGACTTGTTGGCCTATTAGATATATGTGTTTGGAGGAATTTAGTAACAGTGACGTCAAATTAATTTCAGAAACTATTTGTAGTTGGTTTAAGTGACGAGTATTAATAAACCAACTACAAATAGTTTCTGAAATTAATTTTGACGTCACTGTTACTAAATTCCTCCAAATACACGCACGCACGCACCCACGCACGCACCCACGCACGCAACCGCACGCGCACGCACACCCACACCCACACACACACACATACAAGCACACACCCACGCACGCACGCACGCACCCACGCACCCACACACAGACACACACACAGACACACACACACACATACACACACACACACACACACACACACACACACACACACACACAGACACACACACAGACACACACACACAGACACACACACACACAGACACACACAGACACACACACAGACACACACAGACGCACACACACACACACACACACACACACACACACACACACACACACACACACAAAGGGAAATTGTTTGAATAAATATGATAATTTATCAAGCATCTTTAGTTTTTGCAAATATTTTAAGAGTTTAATTTTTTTATCAAAATGTACAAGCCTGAGCATTTTTTGGCAGTTAAGATAAAGGAGTAAATACCCTGAAGAAGGTTATCACACACTTACTTGGGAATGGTACCATCAGTGTCAGAAATCACAATCCTGTCATCAAATCTCCATTTATAAATATGACACTTGCACCTAGATGTGCCCTGGTAAGCTGTGGTCACACTGAACACCACTTCATTGGCTCCATCCTTCAGATTCAAGCTAGCCTGCAATACAATTTTATCAATTAAGTATATCTTACTACAATCACTGATTTACTTAAGTATCCAGTAATGAAAATGTACTCACAATTTGATCAGAAGAAAGACGAAGCATTTTACGGTATTTTTCTGTATGCTCATAATAACTGCGCCTTTGAATTGGTATTTGATGGATTGGGATTTTCGCCTTCCTCCATCTGACTCATCTGATGAATTTGAACCACTGTAGCCTTCTTCTTTAGCACTGCACACACAAAATATATTTTAAAACAGAATAGTGCAGCATTGCTAGCAGCCTACAATCCACATTCCAGCAGTCCTAGAATCCCTTTAGCTAAATTTATGACTTCTCAAGGTGTGTGTGTTAAGAAAAGCACTGGACTCAAAAGGAAGAGATGCTGTATTATCTTTTGTCTTACATATACTGCAATTCTATGTGATAATAGATTACACAGAAACAGGTGTGCATGTATGATACTGTGCTAAAAAAGCTACTTACTTTAAGCCTTGTGATGTAACAAATTTAAAGCTGGCCTAATTAAACAAAAATTAATTTCTCTCAGTACAATGGTGGTAGATTCTAACACACACTTTAGGAGTGATCTTTTGGGAGTGGATATAAATTATCCATTATTTTGTACTTCCAGAATCTCATAATATATTATTGTTCCGCTTACATAAATTTATGATAACAGATGTTCCAAAGTAGAAAAACAGCTTAAAAGAATGTACATCAAGTAAAATGTGCTGTCATCTCAGAATCAAAATTGAACATCTTATTTACGAGAGCCACTCAGAAAGTAATTATGTTTTGGCATTAATGAAAAGGTATAGGACAATGTTATATTCATATAATTTTGAGTCAAACTAGTACTCAATGCCCCACTTATTGCTAATATTTACCTAGAATGCATTTCGTTAGGATCTTCCTAACATCAGCTGTTGTTGACTAATGGATGTTGGTTTGGTGATAATACTAGGAAGCTGATGAAGTTAGGAAGATCCTAACAAAACGTGTTCTAGGTAAATACTAGCAATAAGTGGAGCATTGAGTACTAGTTTGACTCAAAATTATACTAATTTTGTGCTTCATTGGATCATAGTCCTTACACATTGGAATGTTACATTCATTTGAAAGTTACACTTAAATACCACTTTTCTGCAGTATCTATACAAATTTAGGAACTCATCAGTGAACGAGCTATGAAATTCTATTGTCATAAAATTCTATTACCTGAGACTTCAGCATTAAGTCACACACGCATTGTTCTTTTTATTCTATATCTATATCACACACGCATACTCAAAGTGCTGCATTGCAAGCCAGCTCATCATTGTTGGAAACAAATAGTAGTCATTGAGTGCAAAATCTGGACTGTATGGTAGATGAGGAAACACCTCCCACTTGAATCAAGTACTTCTTAAGTGCAATTTGCCACGTGTAGTCAAGACTGTCATGCAAAAACAATTTCTGAGCTCAACTTTCCTGTATACTTTTTCTGAATTGCTATTCTTAAGTATTCCAAAGTTTGAAACAGCTTGCAGAGTTTACTGCTGTGTCATGCACAAGAAAATCAACAAGAAGTACACTATTTAATTTAATTGATGGAAATTATTAATTTCTTCACACTAGTCGTATATAGGCTAAGGTTTTGGATAGATAAGCACACTGTTGCTGGACTAAAACACAGTGACCATAATCTTTCTTGCAAAGTTTGTAAGCAAGACCCAAGCCTCATTTCCAGTTACATTTTGTAAGAATCCAGAAATGTCAATAATACAGTCACATTTTGTGGCTTTCTGCCATCTGCACAAAATTTGTGATAGTCTAGCTTATGTGCAACAATTTCATGCAATAAACTTTGTGAAATTTATGGAAAACTAAACAAGAGCGCCATATTTGTGAATCAACCATTTTCTGAAACTACTGATCAACGTTTGCAACCAGTTCATTAGTCACAATGTTAGTCTTCCATTGTACTCTTCATTGTGAACATTAGTTTGTCCATTTTTAAACCAAATGCACCATTGGTGCACTCCACCTTCACTGATTGTTTTGTTTCTCTACACTTCACACAGTTATCAATAAATTACTATCGGTTTATGGTTTTATGTCAACAAACACCTTATTACTGATTACACCTCACAAATCACAAGATTTTCAATTTTAGTACACATAAAACTTTTTCTGTGAAACCATGGAAAACATGAGCCTTATCTGGCAAGCTGGATGCTGACTGAACAAACAAATGGACATGAAGATGGCCTTGCTGGCACAGCCCATTGCTGCTGTAGATAAAGACATAATCAACTTTCTGAATATCCCCCATAAATAAATTCAAATAATTTTATGAACACTAAAGGGAAAAAATGTAGTACTTACTCTTGTTTCTGATCATCTGGAGAACTGGGAAAGCTAGTCTGTGTGGCAATTGCAAGGACCTCATGTTCCTGTATAATATTGCCATCGAAACCTGTGGGACGGACAGGAATGCCCACATTCTTTTCCATTGGGCCTGATTCTTCACTAACACTCTCAATCTTTTTCTCAATTTTGGTTTCCACCTACAACATTAGCATGACACAATGGTTTTACTGAAAGAAAAAGAATCTTAGCACTATATGCAATACAACTTGGTCACTGGGGAGGGCAGTACCACACAGAAGTACACAAAAACAAGCATTTCAGGAAATGATGGATACTATGAGAGAACACAAATCATTTATAAAAAGCAAGGAGAGTTTTTTAGATGTACATATAAATTCAAAATCTTGTATATATTAGTGAAATGAAGACAGTTAATGGGGAAAATACATACAAACCTGGCATATAAACACAAGGACCAGTAGTATAAGGGCAAGTTACGGAGATTGAGAGGATTAAGAAATGCTTTTCAACAGTCTGAAATCATTATTCAACAAAAGACGCTATAGAGTATATAAGGTCACAAAAAAGTATAATTAATGGAAATGTGCAAAGAAGATTATGACGATGTGTATATAACCGCATTCAACTATGAGGTCATCAGCGCCCTTTAAAAAACTAAATCATAACAAGTCAGAGATAAATTTAACTATAAATTACAAAAATCAAAATAAAATGGCAAATAAAATAAATATGCACACTTAAAAATCAAATGAAAAACTATTAATAACAATTAATAAAATGCGAAAAGACCAAAAAAAAATGTTCTTCATTAAATTCTATAACTTAGCATGAAAAAACAAACTACCTGCCCAGCCGTGGTCGAATCAATTTGCCCCTTTTTTGGTGTTGGGCTAACACTCTTATAGCAGGTTTATCCTACCTTTTTTTTTCACTTTCATTCTGGCAACAAGGACAGGATCTTCCTGCTCCATATCCACTTTGGAGGAAGGCTGCTTTCCAACTGATAAATTTCCATTCAAGAGCCTCAAACCAATCAGAAATCGTGATCGACAAAGATGATAGTCGCCAAACTGAGTCCTCTCCAGATGATTCCTCAGATGTTCTCAGAGAAGATGGTCATGGACTTTTACACTGGCTGGCTGTCCTTTTACTGGCCTTATTATTTTACCTAAGGAAGTCAGTTCTTTCATATGAAGTCTTGAATTTCCTTGGCGATGCATTATATATTACTGGTTCACATGTAGATGCTTTCAGCATTGAGTTGGCTGAAACCTTCTTAGGACTGGATTTGATAAGTACGTTCACTGATGTTTGCACTGGTCTGTTGCTTTGGCTGTGATCTTGGTGTAATTGTTCTTTCTGCAATTACTGCCCTATTTAAGTCCTAGTTTGTGTTGCGATTTCACATCTAGGTACAGGCTTAGCTGCAACTGCACTATAAGTAACGGTCCTAGGGACAGAAGGCTTACAAATATGCAAAAGTTTCCAGCCTTCCAAGAAGTATAGCTTCTCTCTTATCCAGATCTATTGAATCACCTTTTCCTCCATAAAACGGGGCCTTCTTGGGAGTTTGATGAACGATTATCTCTGCAGTTAACACATTTTATAGGTGAAATACATGCATCATCAGGCTTGACTTCCCCAAAGTCAACACAGGTAGGAACTCCATTACAAGTATCACTCATGTGGCCAAAGCACTGACATTTGTAGCACCTCAATGGATTAGGTATATATGACCTCACTTCAATAGCTTCATACCCTGCCTTGATCCTTTGCGGGAGATCTACCCAATCAAAGGTAAGAAAAAGGGTATGAGTGGGCACCAGTTCACCTTATTTTCTGCAGTGGACTCGATATACATAGGTCACACCTTGTTCCACCAAGTTTTCCTGGATCTCCTCATTGGACATACCATACAATGTGCTGGTGTTTATCACACCGTGTGAGGAGCTCAATGTTCTGTGCATTTCCACATGCACCAGATAGTTTGCAAGCATATTAGCCTTCATTATTTTTGCAGCCTGTGTCACAGAAACAGCTTTGACCAGGAGCATGCCATTGTGAAAACAAATACATGATTTTACAGGACCATCAATATTGTCTAAACCCTTCTGGATAATGAATGGATTCATGGTAGTAAATTTCTGCCTTTCCTTATTTCTATTAATGACTAAGTAGCGAGGACCTCAAGACTTAGCTACTTCATTTCCACTGTTCCTAATACTTTTATTTTTTTTATTTCCTGCCATAGCGACAATATCCTCCACCATTTAGATGTCTCTGATAGCGTGGGCACCACCTCAGCTTAGGTGAGAGTCCTGGTCTGGACCTTGCTCACCTCAAGGTCTCACCTCCCAATGTAAAGATAGAGGGACTCAAATCACCTTCAGCAGTGCATCAGCTCATTCAATGGGACTGACCTTTATCAACGGATATGAACACAGTCCTACATGATAACCAGAGGCTGGGAATTATGCACTACCCAGTCACCCCCTGCACTTCTCCATGCTACGTATCCATCAGACTTGTGTTCACGGAGGTGAGCACGGGTCATGGGTCAAACACAGATGTGGACCAAGGTAGTTTAAGCATTTGGCCTAAGCCTTCTCACCACTTAGAGGCATCCAATCGAGAGATTTGGCTCGGTACCCCTGGGATTGCCAATTCTGTACCTACCGCAGTAGGCCGTTAGGTAGCATTTTGATTGACTAGCAATACATGATGTAAAGACCTGAAGTTAAATGTTTTACAATTCTCAGCCACAGAATGCACATGGTTTTGGTACCATTCATGGTGGTACAGAATTTTCTGCTCATGTATTGGACTGGTGCCTTCTCAGCATCTGAGGAGCTACATTAGGTAGCAATCTGTAGGTCTAAAGTACCAACACATTACAGCTAAGAGGTGCATTTTGCTGAGCACATTTCCTCTCTATATTGTTTGGATGATTGTCTACTCTGTGGTGTGCATATGGGTATGAGCCAGACAGCCAGGTTGGTTGGTCCAGATTGTCCAGAGCTGACATGTCAAGATTATTATGCAGTGAAAACTTGTTTAATTTCAATATGAAGGGAATAATAAAATATTTGAAGTAAAAAAAAAATGACATACAATGTAAGGGGTCATCGAGAAGTCACTCTGCAGCTCTCATGTAACCAAGATCCCCCTAGAGATGAGAATTCTGTATACAGAACCATAAGAAATATTTTCTTGGGCCAATTTGTTTGATATCTGTGGATTTTTAAGCATTCTATTTGACATATCTGCCAATTTTTCTTCTGTTAAAATACTCAATGTACAATCCTTGCTGCACGGTGCATGGGACCTGTCTTATGAAATTTATAATTAAATCACACACAGTACTTCGGTACAGTAGTTTTGAGTTAGGGAACCCGCAACAAAATTTTGTTTCACTTTCAATGTGTAATTTCAGTGTTCATTAAGAATGTTTTCCATTAAAAACATGTGTTCCTCTGAAGAAAACATTGTCATTTTATAAATATGTCAATACTTACATCACAATAACAACTCTCTGCTAGCAACCAGTGATTACGTGTAATAAACATGGTGTAAACAACAATGATCACTTGTTCAGTCAGAGTAAAATGAAGAAAATCTACAGTACTGTTATCTTGAGCAGCAGACATCAGCATGGTGTGGAGGTAGTTAACATTCAAATTTACCGTACTTTTGATTTTTTATGTAATTAGGCATTGTTCCATTTAAAAAGTGTATGTTTGCTTCAAAAATACACCTAAGTGTTATCAAAATCTATTTATGGGCTAAAACTACGAGCCCCTAACTACTAAACAATGCTGTGAAAACTGCACATCAATAGCACTTTCCATTTCGGAAATATTGGCGGTGCAAGTTTTAGGTGATTCACCCTGTGTAACATGTATTCTGTATACATGTATGTTAGCAGAGTATATTACACTGTACAGCAGTAACACTTCACAATGATAGTCCTCCTTGTAATGGTTGTTTTGGTTTAAGCCCTGAGAGTTGAAAAATATTTAAATATGTTTAAATATGTGGTTTTAAAATCGACATGGACATATTAAGAAAAGGAAATTGTTTAAATTCAGTAGGTCATGAGATGACACAACATGTAAATGAAATGATGTGAATGTTTTATGATTGATAGTTTTAAAAATGACATTATGTAATGTGTGACATGGACCAGTAAAAATTAAGTTTGATTGGTAGTGATGGCAACGAGCGAAGGAAAAATCAATAATTTTTTGGTAAAACAGCTAGGAAAGAAAGAGTCTTTCGATTGTGTAGTGTTGAAAAGAACAGACATTTACTTTCTTGGAAGTTTTGAAAACAGTGTTGTTATGATAAATTAACTTTAAAGAGAGTCGATTAAAGACACTAGACAACACTTACTTTTAAATTTTTCCGGAACTAGTTTCAGAGGCTTTGCCTCTATCATCGGCCGGCTCTCGACTGGTTCTCGTTGGTGTAGCTGACGATACCTTGTCACAGGTCTCCTCTGGTGGCGGCTCAAGGAACTTGCTGAACAAATCCTTCTGAGGGATGTCGAAATTGAATACTTTGTTCCTATTTTTTGAAATGAAGATTTGTTCCCATGTGGATAGTTCTTGTTTTCCTGATGTATGTTTCAGTAGTTTTGGTTCTGGATTTATGTTGTGGTTTTTTTCCCAAAAATGTGTGGCAACTGCTGATTTTTCTAATTGTTTATATTTTATGTTTCTAAAGTGTTCCTTTGCTCTTGTTTCTAAATTTCTTTTTGTTTTTCCAATATAAATTTGACTACAGTCATTGCATTCAATTTGATATATACCAGATTTTTTGTTTGATGGAATGGCATCTTTGATGTTTGAGCAAATTAGGTTTTTTAAGGAGAAATGGTTGACTGGTGCTAGTTGAATATTTTGTTTTTTGAAGACTTTTTTGAATTTATCATAGGCCCATGGATGGTAAGTGAATTTTTTGAAAATCATATTAGTTTCTGTAGATGAGAGAGTTGTGGTTTCCTTTAGTAGCTTCTTCTTTTTTGCTAAGCTCATTTTTTGTCCATTAATGATTTGGGAAAGTTATTTTTTTGTGCTATTTCAATTATTTTGTTGTATTCTGTTTTGTATTCTTCTGCTGTGAGAGGGATGTTTACCAGTCTGTGTGCTAAACTATTGAAGATTGCCTGTTTGTGGGATCTTGGGTTGTAGCCATTAGCTTTTATGTAGTTGTCTGTCTGTGTTGGTTTTCCGTAAATGCCAAAGTTTAGTCTGTTTTTATTCCTCATTATTTTTAGATCCAAAAATGGTAAATGCTCTTCTTTTTCTATTTCTACAGTGAATTTGATGCTTTTTTCTTGGATATTTAAAAGTTTTAGTGCATCACTGATGTGTTTTTTTGGTACTATTGCAAAGATGTCATCTACATATCGTTGCCAGAGTTTGAACATCCAAGGGAAACCTTTGTTGATCCTTATTTCTAATGCACTCATGTACAGATCGGCCAGGAAGGGTGATAGTGGGTTGCCCATTGCTAACCCTGAAGTTTGGTGATAATATTTTGTTTGAAACTGGAAGAAATTTTGTTCTATGCATAATTTGGTTAGTTCAATGTAGTCTGAAATTTCAGATGATGCCATTCCAAGTGATTTGAGCCATTTTTCTATCAACGGTGGGAGTTGATTAACTGGTATGCTGGGAAACAGTGATTTAACATCAAATGAGACTTTCCCAAATCATTAGTGGACAAAAAAGTGAGCTTAGCAAAAAAGAAGAAGCTACTAAAGGAAACCACAACTCTCTCATCTACAGAAACTAATATGATTTTCAAAAAATTCACTTACCATCCATGGGCCTATGATAAATTCAAAAAAGTCTTCAAAAAACAAAATATTCAACTAGCACCAGTCAACCATTTCTCCTTAAAAAACCTAATTTGCTCAAACATCAAAGATGCCATTCCATCAAACAAAAAATCTGGTATATATCAAATTGAATGCAATGACTGTAGTCAAATTTATATTGGAAAAACAAAAAGAAATTTAGAAACAAGAGCAAAGGAACACTTTAGAAACATAAAATATAAACAATTAGAAAAATCAGCAGTTGCCACACATTTTTGGGAAAAAAACCACAACATAAATCCAGAACCAAAACTACTGAAACATACATCAGGAAAACAAGAACTATCATTTAGTGCTCATTTAACGCCAATTATTTTAATCTTCCTATTTTACAATAAATTTAAATTAGTTCTATATGGGATGTAAACATACCCTTAATGGTTTCCTTTTGATTTGTACACCTCCAAACCGGGGTAAACACCCAAGAGCACATCTGCAGATTCACACCAAATAATATTGGTTTCCGTGCGAACTTCTTTTTCGCAACACACTAGACATTTTCGAAACGATTGCTGCTTTTTTGGTTGTGGGTGTTGTGCTTTTAGGAAAGTGTTTTCTCTCAAGTATGAGGGATGATGTTGTGGTGAATTTCTTACCCCTTACCTCTGAGTATTATAATACTCACTTAGGTTACGAGCTATTTATACGCGCAAGTACAGGTAGATGAATATCTTGCATGAATTTACAGCTCTGAAAATTACTAAACAATTATGCATGGTTACATCCAGTGGTATAAAAATACTTTTTTTACCATTTAACTGTTTTTCATAAAGAGGGATAGCTAGTAATAGCTGATCCACATGACCCATATTTGACCCGCCACTTCCCCCAAACAATGGAGTAGCTAACATGCCATCTGTAGACCAGTACACGTCACTGCTAACTATATCCTAAACATCTCCTTCATAATTGCACAACAAATATTCCAGATTTTCTACAGTAATATCAGATGCCTTTATACATCATACGCTTGCTACATTACGGGGATAAGCCATGGTTAACATTGAAATTTAACAATTTCAAATGTGTCATGAATTTAGCGCTTGATAGCTATAAGAAATCACTCTGAACACAGACAGAGATAAATAACTAAAATGCTGAGCGAAAACAGCTGCATAAGGCTACCAGAAACCTTGGTTGAGAAACACTGTAATAACAGATGCTGACTGTTTTCTTTTCAGTGTAACGCAACATATACTCGTATGACTATCGCTTGGTATAGCATAAATAAACTAAACTTGAATCGGAGAAGTCGCTTGCTTAGCTAAACATACATACATACATTGGTTCGTATACACACAAAACAAAATGATTCAAATATTAGGCCCGTTCGGCGCAAATAATGGCTTTTGCTACAGTGAAACAAAGTAGTGAAATTTCGACGATTTATTAATGTAGTCGCTACTTTATTGTTACTGTAGATGTATACTGCCTTTAATGGGTTTTAAACCAATTTTTGTTTCGTTTAAATAACTTAATAAATACGGAAGATACGGAATTGTATGTATGATGCATTTTTACAGCATTTAACAATTTAAATGTCTTGTTCTGTTTATTCGGTATCCGTTTCCAGCCCCTGAAGGGTTTAAATGGCCATCGGCGAAGCGGCTAATGAATCTCCAGGAGGGCTAGATATGGAGGTATGCTATTTAGTACAATTATTTAAATTCTTAGGTTAATTAATTATTACGAGAGTTGTTCAGTAAAAACTTAGGCTGAAGCTATAGAAACTTAAGTATCAACAATTGAGGCAAAATAAATTGTGTTCCTTCAATGTACGAGGGCCAGTATTTATATTTTGAGCCTTGGCAACCCTGAATGTTGTAGGTGCCATCCGATGTCAGAGGAAAGTTTGATGCTGTTGACCATAATCTACTTGAGACATTTTGTCAATAGAGTGTCATTTGTTTTGTTTCCATGAACTTGAAAATTTTGTCTCCACTAAAACATGAAATTAACTCTTGAAAATGTTCGTGCAGTGATGTTTTGCAACTTTTGACTTGGATTATCAAGATAAGAGTGCATCGATCAACTAATTTCCACATTTGGGACGAGCTCCATCCTTTGCCACTGTGAAATGCTGGTATAAAAAATTTAATCGTGGCTGCTGTTTGCTCAATAATGAAGTACTTGAAGGTCATCCAAAATCAGTTGTTCTGCCAGAGAACATTGATGCTGTGCAAAAAATAATAATGCAAGATCCACATGCGACATATTGTGAGATTGAGGTAACCCTAGGCATTAAATCCACTAGCATATTTAAAATATTGCAAGATTATTTAGCCGTGAGAAGTTTGCCCTTTTTGGATACCACTTACTTTGATACAATCTCAAAAAGATGCTCATGTTGATTGGTGTACAGAAATGATCAAGAAATACAACGGTGGTGCCTCAGAAGATGTACATAAGATTGAACAGGTGACAAATCATGGATCTATGCGTATGAGCCAGAATGTAAACAGCAGTCAATTGTATGGATGTTTCTAGATGAAACAAATCCAACAGAAGTTTGCACTCAAAGCACAGCAAAGCAAATAGTCGCCTGCATTTTCAGCAAGGCTGGTCACGTGGCAAGAGAGCCTTTAGAAGAAAGTAAAACAGTCAATGCCAAATGGCACACAACCATTTAATTTCTGGAAGTCTTTGGAGTAGTAAGGAAAACCAACAAGAACCATATGATGGTTCATCAAGGCAATGCGAGCGCACATATGTCTCATCTAACTACAGAGTATTTGAAGGCTTAAAAAATTGAATTTATGGTTCATCCACAATACCGTCCTGATTTGGCGCGTAATGACTTTTTCTGTTCCCAAACATCAAGAATAAACTGCGTGGGTAATGATTTACAGTGGCAGAAGGGTGTGCATGCATGCGTGCGTGCATATCCATTAACTCTATAAACAGTAGAAAATCTTGATAGCAATGCTGTCATTTGAATTCTTCATTGGCAAGTAGTTTCTAACCTGCATTCTGACTGGAAAAATTTAATATAGAATTTCCAGTTTAAAGTGCCCTTGGGCAGAGAGGGTTAAAGGAAAACATGTTTACTGTGAAAAAAGTTTATGAGAAATATTTTTTTATTGTTGTGCAGCTCAAGAAGAATGGTGAATCAAGTGATGCTGAAGGAAGTTCTACTCCAGTATTTTGGGCGTAATACAAACTCAGGCCTGTTTAATGAATCCAGCTCTTCATCTGGAGGTATGGTATTTGGTACATTTTACTTAAATTCTAAGGTTAATTAATTATTATGGGAGTTGTTCAGTAGAAACTGAGGCTGAAGCTATAGAAACCTTAGTATCAAGAATTGAGGCAACATAAATTTTGTTCCTTCAATGTAGGAGGGGCAGCATTTATATTTTGAGCCTTGGCAGCCCTGTATGTTGAAGGTGCCATCTGATGTCAGAGGAAAGTTTGATGTTGTTGACCATAATCTACTTGAGACATTTTGTCAATAGTGTCATTTGTTATGTTTGCATGAACTTGAAAATTTTGTCGGAACAAAAACATGAAAATAACTCATGAAAATGTTCATACAGTGATTTATTGCAACTGCCGATGTGGATTTTTAAGACAAGAGTGCATCAATCAACTAACTTCCACATTTGGGACAAGTTCCATCCTTTGCCACTGTGAAATGCTAGTATAAAAAATTTAATCGTGGCCGCTGTTCGCTCAATGATGAAGTACTTGAAGGTCATACAGAATCAGTTGTGCCAGAAAACATTGATCCTGTGCAAAACCTAATGCTGATGTGACGTATTGTGAGATTGAGGCAACCCAAGGCATTAAATCGAGCAGCATATATAAAATATTGCATGCTTATTTATCCCTGAAAAAGTTTGCTCTTTTTGGATAGTACTTAATTTGATGCAATCCGAACGAGATGCTCATGTTTGATTGGTGTATTGAAATGATCAAGAAATACAATGGTGGTGCCTCAAGAGATGTATATAAGATTGTTGCAGGTGACATATCATGGATCTATACGTATGAGTCGGAATGTAAACCGTAGTCAACCCTACGGATGTTTCAAGATGAAACAAATCCAACAAAAGTTTGCACACAAAGCACAGCAAAGCAAATAGTTGCCTGCTTTTTCAGCAAGACTGGCCATGTGGCAACGGAGCCTTTATAGGAAAGTAAAACAGTCAATGCCAAATGGTATTCAAACATTTGTTTTCTGGAAGTCTTTGGTGAAGTAAGGAAAGCCAACAAGAACCATATGATGGTTCATCAAGGCAATGTGAGCGCACATACATCTCAACTAACAACAGAGTATTTTAAGGCTCAACAAATATTATTAATGGGTCATCCACAAAACAGCCCTGATTTGGCAGTTAATGACCTCTGTTTGTTCCCAAACATCAAGAATAAATTGCATAGACAATGATTTTCAGATGAAGGCATTGGTGCCTTCAAAAACTATTATTTGGATGTGTCTCAAGATGACTGGAATAAATGCCTTGACAAATGGTTAAAACAGATGCAAAAGTGTTTTGATCATGAAGGAGAATATTTTGAAAAACAATAAAGTAGTTTTATTATTTGAAACAAAGGTTAGAAACATTGATGTATTTAACATTTGAAAGTAATGAGTCGGTAATTCAAACACAAACATCACTTAAATTATCCTTACTTGGACATGTTTCGGAGAACGTTTTGTGCCCATCGTCAGCAGTTATCCGACTGGTTGGATCCGTGGTTTCTTGAAGTGAGCTGGTTGTCTATGGAGGCATCTGTTGTCTGTGAGATGAACTTCCAAAGAGAGTGTTCAGTATACTTTAAATTTCGAATTACCGCCTGAAAACTCTCTGTGACACACTTGTTCCTTTGACATAATTTCTGGATCACTTTGTCAGATAGAGTTCTTTTTACAACCACAGCTCGAAGGGCTGGCTTGTTTTGTTAAACCAGGAGATCCATGGTTCAAATGCCGGCCATGGCATTGAATTTTTCATGTTGACTCTATCAAAAACCTTAGCTTATATACGGCTAGTGTGGAGAAATGATTAATTTCCATCAATTAACTAAAATAATAAGAGTTAAATGATGAAGCCTGGGACTTAGGTACTTACGATAGTAAGTCGCCACAAACGGTGTATCTCGGATACGAGAGCCCCTAGTGGTCTACCGGGGAAGTATGAGTCAAATGGAGAATTTAGTGTCTGGATGGCACGTTGGTCATGGTAGCTCAAAGGTTAAGGGTGACTGGACGGAAACCAGGAGATCCGTGGTTCAAATGCCAGCCATGGCATTGAATTTTTCATGTTGACTATCAAAAACCTTAGCTTATATACGACTAGTGTGGAGAAATGATTAATTTCCATCAATTAACTAAAACCAGTTTTGTTGTTTAAGTAATGTTCAGTTTTGTACTATGTTGTTCATCACATTGATGCTTTTTCTAAAGAAGCTTTTCTTTTGAATTTAGAAACTGTGAGCATGTTTCCTATGAAACTTTTGCACCAACATATGGAGGTTACAAAAGTGGGTACTGTATGTAAATTGCAAGTTATGGTATCATGAAAAGTACACCAAAAATATTGAAAACTTTTCCTTATTGGCTATAATTGTTTACACTTATACTGAAAGTGACTAAATCTCTCATGTGTGTTCATGGGCCCAGGTAAAGTCCCCGAATTTTATGGCTCTAACGGATACAAAGCAGCCAATAACAATTATAATTTTCCTAAATGTAAACATGATATACTCTCAATTTTCTTTTTTGTATTTTGTCCTAAATATATCTACTTGAATTCTGTATGTTATGATTAATTATCATATTAATAAAATGTGTTGCTTGAACGAATTTGCTTAAGGTGTCCATCAGAGGCTAGACTACCCTTTATAACTTGAACTTTATGATAATGTCCCCAAAAGTACTTTTTATTCTGAATGACTTTTGTACAACCTACAAGCATAAGACATAGATAAAATCTTACTATACAGAAATGTAGGTCCAGCTAAAACACTCAAATTATGCTATATACATTTTTGTAGATATTCATTGTTATTTGTTGAATGTTCCAATATTAATGACCTTTTAATTAGAAAATCAAACTCTCCTCTGTATCTCTTGACCATGCAAAGAGAATCAAGCATGCTCTTAAATGATTCATTTGACGGTCACTTAAACTCAACAGTATTGCTTTGTACCTATATGATGTGCAAAATTGATCAATTTCTGCCAATTTCTCTTGATTAACATGAAATAAGTATTTGGATAAGTGTCTGTAACAATACTTGTTGAGGATATTTCTGTAGACTTACAGAGTTATTTATAGTAAAATATCAATATGCCATATAGAGCTGGCATAAAAGCAAAAAAGCCTAGGGTGAGAATAAAAAATACAAGGAACAGGGAACAAAAAAGGGAATAAATTATTTATAGAGGTGGTTATTGATATATAGTTAATCAGTACAAAGTTTGTATAAACCTCTTACATGCTGTAGGTACAAAGGAACACTGTACACCTTTGTGACAAACGAAACTCCAAAGAGCTGCTTGCTTGTTAATGACTTTAATGTTTGTGACCAACAGATGAAAATGAATAAGGCTTTACAGTTGAGATATATATGAATATTGAAACATTGAACAAATAAAGAATATCTACAAAAATGTATTTGACATAATATGTGTATTTCAACTACATATACATACTTTATGAAGTAAAACTTAGTTTCTCAGTTAATATAAAAGTTATCCAGAATTACAAGGACCTTAGGTGACATTATCAGAAAATTCAGGTTTATAATTAATTTGCTGTGCAAATACCAAAAGTTTGATCAATATGCTGTGAAAAATAAACATCCTTCCTAAAATATTCTTTTATTATTCAATGTCCTCCAGCATATGCTGGATAGTAGACGAAATGTGTGAAATGATGCTTAAATGAGCCCAGGGTATGTAGAGCTTAGATTACAAGACATTCACCTTTCAGGATGGGGAAAATTCCTGTAAAAAACTTACAACCCTGGCCGAGATTTGAATTCTGGACCTGTTGAATGAGAGACATGCAGTACCATCAACCATATCCACTGTTATGGTGGATTTATCTGTAATATTCCCTCTATCATTACGGCAAATGCTGGAGTGATGTAAATTCCTCTCTCTCTCTCTTTCAGTTATAGGTTGTCTACGAGGGATGATGACACAGAGACTTGGTATTTGGAACTTTTCGGCTCAGTCACAGAATGGCCATTTGAGCTTCTACATTAAAGAAATTAATACACATACAGCTTATTCAGTTTGGCATTTATTTCTTGTGTACATATCTTGTTACATGCACTTTTCTTCAAATTGTTCTTTTTTGGAAGAATTACAAATATTTTAGGCAAACCTGTTATTACGTGTCTACACGTAGTAGATCTAGTAATTTGGCATCCTGCGATTTAAATATCTTGGTTTAGAGAGCCAAGGAAGAAGATCCTGAATCCAGCCAAACCAACGTATCTTCCCATTAGATGTCACTGTCACCTCCTGGAAAATAAAACCAGTTACAGTAAATAATTTAACAGAATAAAGATAAACCACAGAAAAAGCTTATCCAGCTAACTTATTCTAACCAAGATTTGACCTATCAGCACGCTAACTAGCAGCTAACCTTTTGCCTGCTTTCATACCCCCAGCCATTGTTCTAGAATTCAGTAGACCGATAACAATCACGATGGCAGTGGGAAATTCCAGATTATCTGTGTCGCTTTCTCTTTCTGTTCCCTCTCTTTGTCTGCAAGCATCCAACTCCACGCCCATGCGCTGGCCGTGTCCCACCGCACAATAATGCCTAGGCGACAATATCTAAGTCAGGTCTGATCCATCCGTATACATACATTCATGGGGAATACAATAGTCTTAAGTGATAGTCACATGTGTGTTTGGAGGAATTTAGTAACAGTGACGTCAAAATTAATATAAAAATTATTTGTGGTTGGTTTATTGACACTCGTCACTTACTTTTTAATATATTTATGAGAGACTAGTTTCAAAGGCCCTGGCCTCCATTTTCAATCTCTTCCCAACTGGCATCTGTTGTTATCTGCTCTCTCTGGTGGTGGAACTATGAACTTTTTTGTCAAATTATCTACTGGCGGGATTTCAAAGTTCATTACGCGATCCTTATTTTTCCAGATGAATATGTTCTCCCATGTTGTCAATCTATTTTGGTTTATCACTCCTTTTAATAATTTTGGATTTGGATCAATGTCATGGTTTTCATTCCAAAAATGAAATGCTACTGCTGACTTGTCTTCTTGTTTCAATCTGATGTTTCTAAAGTGTTTGTATCCAAATCCAAAAGAACACTTTAGAAACATCAGATTGAAACAAGAAGACAAGTCAGCAGTAGCATTTCATTTTTGGAATGAAAACCATGACATTGATCCAAATCCAAAATTATTAAAAGGAGTGATAAACCAAAATAGATTGACAACATGGGAGAACATATTCATCTGGAAAAATAAGGATCGCGTAATGAACTTTGAAATCCCGCCAGTAGATAATTTGACAGAAATGTTCATAGTTCCACCACCAGAGAGAGCAGATAACAACAGATGCCAGTTGGGAAGAGATTGAAAATGGAGGCCAGGGCCTTTGAAACTAGTCTCTCATAAATATATGAAAAAGTAAGTGACGAGTGTCAATAAACCAACCACAAATAATTTTTATATTGATAGTCACATATTTCAGGAGATGATTGCTATGTGTCATTGATATTCAAATTCCTTACATTGCCAGCATGTGAAAAAGGAATAATTACTTTTATCTGAGAAAAGTATAAGTATGTATTTGAAAATTCAAGCAAATACCATGGAATGTGTAAAAATAGTTACACGTACAAAATAATGACAAAGTTAATTATAAATAAAGTTTTGTCTAACTCTCATGGTTTCCTATATCATGTAATATGATCAAAAGGATGAATAAAAACTAACTAACTAACTAACTAAACGGAGATATACTGCAGAATAAAGAGGACATTACCTTCTATTTTTAGAGAATTCAGACATATATTTCAGTAATCAGATTGTCTTAAACACTTTTGTATTTAAATGATAACAATTACAGATATTTTGGAAGAAATCGAATACAACTCAACATAATATGGGGTTGAGCAGACTTGCGTAAATATGTGGATGTGGAAATACAGAATAATGCTAAATCGAATTTGGTGTTTAATAAAGGTTTCCTTTCTGACCTATACTGTTCACATTTGCATTGTTTTGGTCAGGGTACTTCTGCAGAAGTACAGACATTTCTGGTAAAATTTCAACATGCAGTTTGTAGGTAGAACTGAATATGACAACAAACAAAAAATTAAAAGACGAAATACAACAAATCAAGGAAGGAAGAGAGAAATAAAAGATGTCATGGAGCAAGGAAGGGCAGAAGGTATATTCCTCCAGAATATAGAGGACAACACCAAAATATTCATGGTGCACACTTTATTGTCACAAAAATATCTAAAATACATAGCATTTTGGTCAATATGGTAATAGCTGATCTGCAGAAAATCAAAATTTTGAAATATTCTCTAAGGTAGATATAGTTCAATGTAATATTTTCAACATGTCTGTGAATTCAAAAATGCCATAATTCCTAACTATTTATTCGTAGATCAGTAAATTATTATGGATGATAACAACAGTATAATTACTGTAGTTATTAACAGTAGTAAAATTACTTTGCATGCCACCTTCACTTTTTTCCCTTCATTCTTGTTTTATAACGGTTTCTATCCCTGTGTTAATTTATGCTTTTCTTGTGTTTTATCTGTATTTGTATATTACTATATGTAGATAATATATATGATGAACATTGTAATTGGGCTATAATAATAAATAAATAAGTAAATATTATGGGTATTGTATGGTAGGGAAGTTTTCTTGGAAACCTTGTATCGATTCTTGGAAAATGCTGAATTTAAATCCAATTTGCTATTTAACCGAATTTTCCACTCTTACTTGTTCTATTCACAGAGCATTTTCTAAAATGTCATACAAATTACCAGTAGTCCAAGTTCATGTGTGCTAAAGAGACATAATGAAAAACTAAGGAGTCGTGTTCAAGTTCTGTATTTGTGGAAAAGAGAAACTGATTGTATGTTAGTATTCCGTTAACGTTTTTGGTGAAAGTAAAGCAGTTTGTGGCGAGACTTAGGTGTTTTGTCATCTTTGTTACAGTATGTACATAGAAGAGATACTGAAAACTGATTCTTCTACACGCACTTCATTTGTATATTATTTAAAGGTCATTAACTCTCTTATTTACGCATCGATCTGTAAAATACTTTTACAACAATGTTCCTAGACAATCCTACATATTACAAAGTCCAATATTCTAAACTTTAAATAATTCTCCTTCCAATTTTTAATGATAGTTAACTTAAAACTCTTACTTTCTAAAGTCCAGAACATCAAATGTTTACTATTCATAATACATACACAATTTTCTTTACTGAAAGTCATAAATGAAACTTTAAAATATAATATTTTCTTACAGCACATCACTATAATGTACAAAAATGCAATAAATTTTATTTAAATAACTACATTTTATAATTGGCATAATAAAGTAGGTATTCGTAATAATGTTCTATAAATAAATTTAAAGATAACACTTGCATTCCTAAAATACCAGGATATTAAAAAGGCTGAAGATGTTACGTACACATGACTTTCTCAACTCATTCGACTACAAAAGTTGAACGGTCTCTCGTTTTTCCTTTCTCTACTAAGTAAAAGATTTAAACCCAAAAATTCGATAAAAAGAATTCACCAGAAATATGTTTTCATGTACCCTAAGAGATTACAAAATAATATATTTTTGTGAAGAAAAGATGTCTCAATGTGTGTGTTGGATTATGAAGAAGGTAACTCAAAAACAAAATTTTTATAGACCAAAATCAATGTTTAAGTTCACCTTCTTCGACAAATACAATCCAAAGATATTGAAGAACATTCCCCATGACCCTTTACACTTACACAGAACAATTTTTCAAAAATGTTGATTTGCGAAATGAGCATTTAATGATTTTACTTAAAATACCAAATAACTGAGATATTTGCAAGAAAAATAAAATGTACACCTTGAATATTCTGGTAACATCCTCAGAAGCGTTTTTCATTCTGGATAAATTTTATAATCATATGCAAAGTTAAATGGATGTACAGTGGGATGCAATTATTCTTCGCAACAAGGGAAATCCGCAGAAAAAAGAACAGCGAGGGCGAGAACGAGTGGCGGTGGAGGTGGCGGTGACGGTGGCGATGGCGACAACCTTATAAACACCTATGCCCAAGCCGGGACTCGACCTCAAAAGACCTCTAGGCGGTGGACCTTAGACATATACTCACTACCGACTACTTTATAAACACCTATGCACTAGTCGGGACTCGACCTCACGACCTCTACGCGGTGGACGCTAGAGATACCCTAATTAACGACCAATTTATAAACACCTATGCCCAAGCCGGGACTCGACCCCACGACACTCTACGCGGTGGACGCTAGAGATATACACACTAATGACCACTTTTAAACACCTATGCCCAAGCCGGGACTCGACCCCACGACACTCTACGCGGTGGACGCTAGAGATATACACACTAATGACCACTTTTAAACACCTATGCCCAAGCCGGGACTCGACTCCACGACACTCTACGTGGAGGACCCTCGAGATATACATACTAATGACCACTTTATATACACCTATGCCCAAGCCGGGACTCGACCTAACGACACCCTACGCGGTGGACCCGCGAGAGATACATACTAATGACCACTTTATAAACACCTATGCCCAAGCCGGGACTCGACCTCACGACCTCTACGCGGTGGATGCTGGAGATATACACACTAATGACCACTTTATAAACACCTATGCCCAAGCCGGGACTCGACCCCACGACACTCTACGTGCTGGACACTAGAGATATACTAACAAATGACCACTTTATAAACACGTATGCCCAAGCCGGGACTCGACCTCACGACCTCTGCGCGGTACCCTCGAGATATACGTACTAATGACCACTTGATAAACACCTATGCCCCAGCCGGGACTCGAACTCACGACACTCTACGCGGTGGACCCTAGCGATACACACTAACGCCCACTTTATAATCACCCAGGCCCATGCTGGTACTCGACCTCACGACCCTCTAGGCGGTGGACGCTAGAGATATACACACTAACGACCACCCCTACGCGGGCTTGCATCTTAGATACCAAGATTGGTATTTTAAATGCTTCTCTGTTTTTAAACAGTGCGGTTTATAGACACATGTGGACCTTTCTCTAAAGATATTTATTTATTTTCATGTTGTCTCTGAATATGTTTCCAGTAAGATCTCATATTTGTACTGTGGAATACGTGGCATTATAATGATATATATATATATATATATATATATATATATATATATATATATATATATATATATATATATATAACAGCACAAATTGTATACCCACGGGTTATATAGTTGAGCGGGACACCTTGCTTAATCCAGGAATCCTGAGACTGCTAGCATAACATATAGGCTGTGAGTGATAGGGTTTAAGCATTTCAAATTACTTTTCTTGGTGTACTTCTCTATGACTTCCGAAAATGACGACCGTTCATATCGAATAAGTTGCCTTGCACTTTTCGATTAAGTAGTCAATAACGCGCGTTCTTGTGTTTCTAAATGCTGCCACACCCTTTTGATACATCCTGTATGTTATGTTGTATCTGATCGCTGCCCTATGTTTACGATACATCCTGCATGTTATGCTGTATCTGATCGCTGCTATATATATATATATATATATATATATATACGTAGAAAACAGTGAACGGATATTTATTTCAAAATGACAATTGTATTGAGCAACTGAAACCAATAAAGACGGAATATGTCTTATAGCTGATGCCACAAACGCATTATTTTCAATAATTTGACCATAGTTTATGTATCAATAATATCATAATTAAAATTCCCTTTTCTTTCTTCCATTCCACTTATACCTACTGTTTCTGGTGTTGTGAGAGTTTTCAGTCTGTCTGTTTCTTGTTTAGAGCTTTAAGTTTTTACAAGTAAGCATATGGTTATATTGCACACCTAGCGATGTAGAATTATGCTGTCAACGTTCTTTTGTCTTTATTCACAAATGGCTGTATGACGTAGACGACGAAGTCTAGCTTAGTATGTGTTGTCGTATATGAACGGTGTGAGAGGGTGCTCTGTTAATGAAATGTTTTCCGTTTTGGGTTACGCAGCAGAAATGTCAGTGCTGGTCCGCGTTTGGTTTTGTGCTCGGATGTCCGGTTTTTCGCCACGCGCCTGAAACACAATTTCTAGAACAGCAGGTGCTTTGTGACAATTTCATGCAACAAGAAATATTGCGGAAAATGGCTGCTGAGCTCCATCACTTCTCCATGATGCGCTGCCGCACTGGTTTATAACCAGTTGATGAGGGATGGTCACTCACTGCGCTCTTCACCATAGACCACGACAACCTCCAGAAAGAAAAGGACTACACCAGTGACGCACCATCTGTTTGCTCATGATGTCTAGATCGTGGACTGACAGCGCTGACGATGAACTTCGGTAAGCGCTATGTTGTGTGTTATGGAACTTCATCACTGAGCGGCCGCGCCGTGGCTCAATGGTTAGACCACTTGGCTCTCACCAAGGCGGCCCGGGTTCGATCCCAGGCGACCGCAAAGTGAGATTTGTGGTGGAAAACACGGCACTGGGGCGGGTTTTCTCCGGGATCTCATTTTCATCACTGACCGCACCTCGCAGGTGGCGGAAGAACAAATAAGAGACATCTTTTCGGGGCACCGTGGCCGCGTTACTGGCACTGAAGGTGTCCTGTCCGAGCGGCATATGCTTGTTACTTCATAGATCCGTTACGCTTGCATAATGTTTCCGGCTAAATACGTTTACTTTAAAGAAAACAAAATTAGGAAGCTTACTTTCTGGATGCACCTCATACTTCTTTAAATGATATGAACATTTGCAACAGTGAAATGCCATATACCCCCTACTTGTTTGTAGTATTTGTTTCGTTCTGAAATATTTAAAATGAGTGTGTATGTACATTGGGTGTTCCAAAGAGGAAACACGTCCACTTTCGTGATGTACCCTAATGGATAACTCGTCGGAATGAAGCCAGAGATCCAGGAAACCAGGACATATATGGTTCAAATTCCGGACATTAGTTTGAATTTTTCAGTTTGATTCTATCTATGCAAAGTCTTAGCCAATAAACGGCTAGTGTGAAGGAACGATTAATTTTCATCAATTAACATAAATAATAAGAGTGTAATGATGAAGCCTGGGACTCAAGTACTTACAATAGTAACTCGTCACAAACGGTTTATCTCGAATACGACAGCCCCTACTGGTTTACCGGGAAAATGCCGATATGAGTCAATTGGAGAATTTAATGTCATGACGGCGCGTTGGCCATGGTAGTTCAATTGGTAAGAGCGACTGGACGGAAACCAGGAGATCTATGTTTCAAATCCCGGACATGGCGTTGAATTTTTCAGTTTGACTCTATCCAAAACCTTAGCCTATACACGGCTAGTGTGAAGGAACGATTAATTTCAGTCAAATAACTTAAATTGCATTGTTTGTTGCTATGGGAGAGTAGCTGTTGATTTTTATATGAAGGTGTGGTGACGTATTGAATTTTGTGCGTAACTATGAATGACAACATAGAAGTGGCTGCAAATTCAGCTTGTCAATTTATACTTCCACAGAAGTCTAAATCAAGATACAATGCATATAAGTGCTTCAGAGAATGGTGTTCTAAGAAGGGTACCAACATTGGCGAAAATTTGTTGTTGACATATTTCCTAGAGAAGTCTACATTTCACTCCCTGGCAACTTTATCATGTATTGCATGTTAAAGACAATTATTTTAACTGATGAGAACGTAGGATATATCGAAGTTCTCAAAACTACGAGCCTTTTTAAAACGAAAAAGTGATGGCTATAAACCAAAAAGGCTATTGTTTTTCAAGTTACATTTGTTTCATTCGTATTTAGTTTTGTTTCTATTATTGGATATTTTTCTTTGGGTAGCAATAAATAAATATGAGTAATTTTCTGAATTGCATAGAAATATTGTGAATGATTTTAGCTCCTACAACAAATTCAGTCCTTCATAGCAGTGAGGTAAGTAGGGAGGTAAGTTGATTTCCCTTGATAAGTAATTTCTAATTACTCGTAAAGATAAAATATACATAATATTATGATTACCACAACATGAGTGGAAAAAATACATTTTCATTGCTGTGATGCACTCCTAATAGATAAAACGTTACAATGCTGTTTCTCCACCTAACTGTACACTGACAGTGTTACCTCCTTATAGGATTTGTTACGCTGTCCCTTACAAATGGAGATGCAGCACTTCGAAATCTGAACTTACCACCCCTTACCGAATGGAATGACCCGCATGCTTTGAACATTCTCCCGGGAATTCACCATTTCTTGTGAGATAAACCTGTGATTATTTCTTGAAGGTCTATAAATATTAAATAAAAGAATTAGGACGGGCAATTCTTTGTTTCGCGAAACCACTATGGCGTGAATTACAATTCATATTAATATTAATTGTTAATTTTTTAATGAATCATTAACATTAGTATGAAAAACCACAGAGGTAAGAGAAGAAAAGAAAAATGAAATATTTTCCATGGAAACTTTAATTTAATGAGTAGGAACCTGAAAACTTTATCGTTGAATCCTTGGAATTTGCCGAGTTAAACTCGATGAATTGTAATTGTGTGCATTAGTAATTCTGTGTAATCGGCAAGTATACAACTGTAAGTCTGGAAATTTTAATTTAATGAGTAGGAACCTGAAAACTTTATCGTTGAATCCTTGGAATTCGCCGAGTTAAACTCGGTGAATTGTAATTGTGTGCATTACGTAATTCTGTGTAATCGGCAAGTGTACAACTGTAAGTCGGTGGAAATAAAGAACATTGTTGAGTTTGTGTAATTAGACTTTTCATTTCACGAACCCACAAAGTCATACTGGTGTCAGGAAGCGGGACGACATCACCGAACATTACGGCCATGGACGTGGCATTGGAAAAGATTTTGGAGAAGATGATGGAAATGAAGGCGGAACTGGCAGAAATAATGACGGCCAACGACAACATCACCGAGAAAATGGAAAAGAAGTTGGAAACGGCAAACAACAACTTGGCCACGACAATGACCGCAAAGATGGCAGAACTGACCACGGAAATGAAGGTAGCGAACGAGGCTCTCGCCGCCAAATTTGAAGAACAGTTGGCCGGCGTGAGGGATAACGTGACGGAGCTGGGCAAGCGGATGGGTCAAGTGGAAGAGCGCGTCGAGGACCTGGGGAACCGCTTCAATGACCTAAAGGAAAAGGCCGACAATAACGCCAAGTCCCTGAACGCCATGGTTGAAGACGTCGAACACCTCGCGAACCGCGTAAACAACCTGGAGGGAAAGGCCGACAGCGGCGTCAAGTCCCTGAACGCCATGGTGGAGGGCGTCGTCGGCAGGAGACTGAAGGATTTGAAGGCCGACGCGCCGGGACGCGACACAACATCTGTGCACGTCAAACCTCCCAAGTATGACGGCGCGTCAACGTTTGAAGTCTTCCGCCGCCAGTTCGACACAGTGGCCAGGCACAACAAATGGGCGCCAGAGGAGGAGGCCACACAGTTAATAGCCAGCCTCCAGGGACTGACCGCGGAAGTCCTAAACACGGTGCAGACAACGGCGGCGCCCAAGGACATCTGGGAGGCCCTGGAGAGTCGTTTCGGAAACCACCGCTTAGCCGCAGCGTACCGCAGCCAGCTAAAGGCAAGGTCACAGCAGCCAGGGGAGACGCTGCAAGAGTTCGCCCTGGCTGTTGAACAACTGGCAAGCAAGGCCCTAGTCGACCTCCCACCAGAGTTCGTGTACCGGGAAGCTGCCTACCCCTTCGTTGACGGGGTACGAGACACGCAGATTCGTCATCGCCTAATGCTCGTCGATTATAAAACAATCCACAAGGCGCTGACGGCAGCATTAAGGATGGAGGCGGCCAAACTAACAGCTATCCCGACGTCGAGAACGAGGAGTGTCCGCTACACCGGAGACAGAAGACAAGCCGAGGGACGCCGAAGAACACCTAGTGGCCTGTGCTGGGGGTGTGGACAGCCCGGACACCTGCAGAGAGGCTGCCCACACCAGGAAGGGCAGCTGGAAGAACGAGTAAGGCCCGGCGTGGAGAGAGGCACGTCGGCGCCATTACCACCATCCCCTCGAGTGACACTGCGCGCCGTCAGGCGGCGTATGGATGACAGCCTCATCGCGGACGGTTGGGTGAGAGGGAAGCCGTGCCGCGTGCTGGTGGACACTGGGGCAGCCGTGACCATCATCAGACCTGACGTGGCGAAGGGTTTGCCGACGAGGAAGCCGAGCCGACCATTCGAGCTTGTCACGGCATCAGGCGACACCTAGCCTGTGGAGAAGGAGGCCGTGCTGGAGCTGACCTTGGGGCGGAGTGCCGTGCGTCTGTGGGTGTTCGTCGCGAAGGTGGCTGAGGAGGTGATTCTGGGACTGGATGCCCTCAGGAGCCACGAGGCGACGGTCGACGTCGGCAGAAAGGTCCTGCGGCTCAACGAAGAAGAGGTTATACTCCGTCAACCCGAAGAGCGCCTTGGAATCTGCATGGTCGTCTTGAACGAAGACGTGGTTGTCTCCACGAGGAGCGAGGTGATGGTGACGGCGTGACCAGAAGGCCAGAGATCAGGTTGGGTCCAGAGGCCTCAGGAGTACGACTTCACCTCAGAACATCGTAGAGGGAAGAGCCATGGTAACGATTACGCCATGTCCCGAACACCCTGTCCAGAAGAGTGCGGCAGGTGCACAAGAGTGGAAGAGAAGGAGCGTGCCGCAGCAGTCCGAGTAGTTGTGGCAGTGCCTGTGGCCGGCTGGAATAGCCCAGGCCTGAGGAGGGAGCAGCTGGCGGACGCAGACTTGGGGCCACTCTTGAGGGAAGTGGAGGCAGGCACGAGACCAACCTGGGAGGACATCGCAGCGAGGAGCGCCACCTACAAGTACTGGGCCCAATGGGACTCACTGAAGGCCAGAGATGGCGTGCTGTTCCGGGAATGGGAGTTCCCGATGGGAAGACGCAGAGAGAACAGTTGGTAGTTCCCCGGAGTAAGGTCCCGGAAGTGCACGCCGGTACTTCGGGAGGACACCTGGGAGCGAACCGAACGATTGACAAACTACGGCAGCGCTACTACTGGCTGAGACTCCGAGCAGATGCTGAGAGATGGTGCCGTCAGTGTCACGTGTGCACGGCGAGTCGTGGCCCCCAGACTAGGAGCCGGGGTCGCATGCAGCAGTACAACGTCGGAGTGCCATTCGAACGGATCTCCGTTGACATTGCTGGACCGTTCCCAGTTTCCGACCGAGGCAACATGTACCTAATGGTGGTCGTGGACTACTTCACCAAGTGGCCGGAGGGGTATGCCATCCCAAACCAAGAGGCAAAGACAATCACAGACTGCCTCGTGGAGCAAGTGTTCTGTCGATTTGGGGTGCCGTTAGAGCTACACAGTGACCAGGGTACCAACTTTGAGTCCAACCTAATGAAGGAGGCACTACAAAGGCTTGGAGTGAACAAGACCCGCACGACTCCTCTACATCCCGAGTCGGATGGCATGGTCGAAAGATACATCAAGACCTTAGAGAAACACCTGAGGAAGGTCGTGGCCAGCCATCAGCAAGACTGGGACGTCAAGGTGCCACTGTTCTTGCTGGCCTACCGCTCGTCTACACACGACACAACTGGGATGACGCCCGCCAGCTTAATGTTCGGCCGAGAGTTACGCCTCCCTTGTGACCTGGCTTTTGGAAGCCCTCCGGAAGCGAGACAGCCAGCGACCGAGTATGGGGAGAACTTGGTGGACCATCTCCACGACATGCACGAGATGGCTCGCCAGAACATCCAGAAGGCGAGCGACCGCATGAAGACCAGTTATGACAGGCAAGCCAACAGCCAAGGGTTCCAGCAAGGTGACCTGGTCTGGTTGTACCGCCCTACCCGGACTAAGGGACGCTGCCTGAAGCTCCAGCAGCCATGGCAAGGGCCGTACCGGGTGGTGAAGAGGATTAACGACGTGGTCTACCGCATCCAGAAGGTTCCCTGAGGGAAGATGTTGGTGGTACACCTGGATCGCCTGGCACGCTACGATGGTGCTGTTCGGGACGACCAGCTTTGAGGAGGGAGCAGTGTCACCCGAACGTCGGAACAGCCTATATAGCGGGCAAGCAGGGGACGGTCAGCGTTCGCCACGTCCCCCTCGTTTGTCTTGTGGCGGTGGCGAGGGGTGGCTGGGAGAAAAAACATCACTGCGCCGTCTCTTTCTGTTCCACCTGTGTTTTTGAACTTACGAGATATTTCATCTAATCTAGATCCTTCCACATCGGCCAGCTGACCCTATATAAGCAACACGTTGGGCAAAAGGAGTCAGTCAGTTCTTGGCGTAAGAATGCAGTGCTAGTGTACGACGAGAAGACTTTGTGAGTGCATCGGAGGATTGTACGTAATTACGAGTGCAAGTGAAATTGTAACGGACGCACTGCTGAATCGTAATTGTGTGCATTACGTAATTCTGTGTAATTTGCAAGAGTTTAACTGTAAGTCGGTGGAGATAAAGAAAATTTTAGAGTGGTGCAATTGGACTTTTCATTTCAAGAACCCACAAAGTCACAATATATTAGCACAGCAAGCGACGAAGAAAATCGAAGTTACATATTTATGGCTTATGCCATACTTCCATCATCCTTTGCCAGGTTTAAAACCACGACCTCGGGAACTGGAGGCTAGCATGACGACTACAGACAATATATTACTGCAAAAAATTTGTAAATATTGTTAAATCACGCAAGGTATATAAAATGTGTTGTGAAATGAACGATTTCCGAGATATTCCTTGTTTCTTGTTTGAGTTTTCTAACTCTTCTTTTCTCAAGTAGGAATAAGTATAAAAAGAAAGACAGAACGATCACGCCACATATTGCTGACACAAGGTGGGAGATAGCGAAAACAAGATAAAATGGTAGGGAGAGCTGAGGTTCAAGTGCGAAGAATGGTCGCCATGCATAACCAATCCAGAGATTACCAGTTGAAGGGGTAGTGAAGGATTCTGGAAGTATTTCAGAGTGGTTCAGGCAAACAATTTCTACGGCACATAGTAGTCTATGTACGTGTTTATGCACGTTCACAGTAGGTATGTACGTCACTCGATGTATCTATACATGTCTGACGCAAGAGCTTTCTCTGTTGAAGTTACTGTCGTTGACTCAGGAGAACGTCTTTGTCCTTGAAAACTTATCATACAATGAAGCGGTGAAATTCGAGATAGAATGCAAATAGTGTAACAACGGCAGCACCAACTTACTGTCTAAATTGCAGTTTAGCTGTAAGCAGTGCCGATGTTCGTACTATATCAAAAGGTGTAGTTTCTTGCATATTCATAATTATTATAGTTTTACTGTACAGGTTTACTTATTGAAATATGATCATACTTGTTTTTTTGATACGCTAATGTAATGTACTACTAATGCTAATTCGCTTAATCTTTATTGTCCCGAAAAAGAAACGATGAAGTTACTTTTGAAGCAGGCTGTGAAATATTAGAGCGAAAGCAATCGACAATGGAGCGTTATCTCAGGTTTACTTCTGTCAACCACAATGTCATAGCTTAACTCCTGATTCAAATAACCTACAAATGAAGGTTAAAGAGGGGAAGAAATTTCAAAATTTACAACGGTTGTTTACACACCTGACCTTTTCTTCAACTTAGCCTTTGGTTTTTTTCAGTCACATGCATTCTGCTAACCACCCAAGACGGAAAACTCATTATTAAATAAATGATCACTTCTAAGTTAATACATTTTATTTAGGTACGTTATTCAATCACAGAACCTAGAATTATGCTTTGTTGTGCTCATGCAAGTACTTTGGGTGCCCCAAAAGCTCATAAATATTTAGCTAAGGGACACAAATAGAATCTGCTTATACTTATAGAGATTTTAACTTTAGAATTTCGATTATAATCAAAGATTGTGTTCTTAACTGTGGAACATTTTGTTTAGATGACTCAAAGTATAATGGAAATTAGTTCTAACCCATTTAACAACCAAGAAACTTTTTTTCTCAACATATGATGCAGCTGACTCAGGTTTACTAATATAAGGTGCCTATTTATATCGTTTTGTTTGATATGATGTTCCACTCAGTGTTGAAAATTAAACATACTAAAATAACATTTGTTCTGATTTAGGTTAAACCGTTACTAATTAAGTTGCAACTTTTTCAGAGAGACAGATAAATAATTCGAGCTGAAATACCCCGAAAAAAGACGTACTAGACGTCGAGGTCAGTGCGAAAAGCCCCACAAGTGTCCCGGTTAATGATACTGGCTACCCTGGGCAGAGATTGAGATCGACACTACTCCAGAGCCTTAAACATATATGTACCAAAATCTTTCGCATATAAATAACCCAGAGTCAAAGGCTTTCAAGTCACATAAGCAGGAGTCATCGCCTCCTAAGACAGTATCTCCCCACACAACTTCGGAGATAAAGCCGGATTCACCGCCCCGCAGTACACCCGTTTTGTACTCAGACATTCCGCAGTCTGCAATAGAGCAGATGATCAACAACTGGGAAAAGAAGCAACAGCGGACCAATAAGCACTCGTCATTAGGAAATGAGGATAAACCGGGCTGGTCGGTAGAAGGATTCAGAAAACTAGCTAGAAATAGGCTATTCCATTCTTCATCAGAAATTGACAATGATAACAATTATGATAAAGCGCAAGAGGAAGCTACGCAGAACGGTATCAGATCTCGAGAAGAATCTGAATTAAACGGAGAACAAGGTCTCAGAGTAGCAGATGAAAGAAACACTGTTGTAGTCGAGAAGAGACATACAACGAAATATGGTTAAATTAATTTTGGTCCTTTATCTGCAGTAGCTGAAAGACGAAACGAAGAAGCAGTATCATCGAACAAAAAACAATTTCTGGTTAATGAAAGGGAAGAAAATTTTCTAGAAGGTAAAAGACAGTGCTGTAAAAAATTAAATTATGACAAACACAAACATTAAAACATATAATGGCAAAGAATACGCATAGGATGGTCCAACTGTGATGAATGAAGACAATATTAGTGATTATTCTGAAGATATGAACAATGAAGATACCATACCTGGGGAGAAACTCAGTGATAGAAAAAAAAAGAAAATGGAGGGAAATATACACAATGTACAAAGGCGGAGAGAAACAACAGGGAACATTTCAGTAAGATCGGTACAGAGAGGGAAAGCAGCATCCTCAGATAAACACGTATCTGCATACAAATATGATAATACACAAGCACTGAGACGTTCGTTAAAATGGCGCATAGTGCTACTGAAGATTGCAAAAAGGACACAAGAAAAGGTTTGGATGCCAGGAATACCTGGATCAAGAATCAACGGAACAACACAAACACCTATCCGGGAACCTATATGGTGACAACGGATAATTAAGTGGCGGAAATGAAGAGCAGGAGAGTGCTTTAATGGAACAAGCAGGAACACTGGGCGAAGAAAAAGTAGGTTATATACAAGAAAGTACTGAAAACTTGGGAAACGAAAATTACCAAATTTTTGACGAGCATAATGATGAACACAATTTGGAAGACCAGGATTCCATAAAACAACACAATCAAGCAATGGAAGGGAATAAAGTAGATGAAACATATGAGAGTATGCAAACACCAGCATATGAACAAAGTAATGTTCAAGTTAACCTAGAACTAAATGAGAACGAATATAATGGGACTGTGAATTTGGAAGTCCCAAGTAAACGCCAAGTTTCTGAAGGTGAATTAGACAAAGAGGAGAGCAGAAGATGAAGGCTGGGAAGTTGTCAGTTGGAATGTTTGAGTAAAAACGCCTTATTAACATCCGAATATAATAAGAACAAAATAGGTGCAAGGATAGCGTAGAATTAAGAGAGACAAATGCTCTCTGACAATAATAATAAAGGATCTGGAGGAAACGAAACTGAAACATACTTTGAGATTAATGACGAGAACCAAGGTTTGGAAGATGGGAACGATAACCGGCGGCTAAGAAATAGCTACAGAAATAACCAGAGGTTAGCAAGTTTTGGGGAAGACTCTGATGTGAACAGATAACAGCTGAACTTTCAATCACAAAGTCCTAAAACCGGAGATGAATTGAGAAGAGAAAGCCGAGAGCCATTTAGTACAAAATGGAACAGAAAAGAGAATCAGATAGGTCTAACAAACAAAATCTATCCTTATACTGGAACAGAAAGTGACACAGTCAGTGCTGGAGAATAAGGAGAACAACAACCAGGATGAAACACTATGGGAATCAGAGGATAACACCATATGGGCTCCGCGAGAAGCAGAGCAAACCTCTCAGGAACTACCACCAACCAGTAAAGATGCAGAGGATCAGCATTTGGAGTGTTGACGAGCTCGGGGCAGAGAGCAGCACTAATTCCATCTGGAAGTCCAATTTTTCGTTTCAGGTAATAAACAACAGTCATATAGTTGTAGTTTGGAATTAATAGCTAAATGCATGAACCATGGTGTGCTTTCCTTTCTATTCAGTATTAACACTCTCTATTACTTGTAGAAGAAGGCTTGTATTATACTTCACCCAAATGTTCATAATTTAGGTTGAATTGGAAAGGTGTGTTGAGGTGGAGGTCCTCCAAACTAAGAGAATTTTTAATTTCTTTCAAAGTTGACTCAAACCATTTTGATTATAAAACAATATCTTTAGGATATTTTCATGACAAATGAAATGTAAATGTCCATCTTCTGCAAATCCTGTTCTTACTGAATGACCCTTACTTAACTGGCAAGTCTTAATAGATAAAAAGAATTACTACAAAAATATAGATTTTGTTTAAGCAATAATTCAATGTGCATAATATACGTGCATACTGATGCGTTAAAGATTTCTGAGCCATTCTTTATTAATGGTTTGAATTTTCAAGCACTTTCTACTGCACTTCCTTAACTGCAATTCGCCATTCCCTTATTTCTCTACTGCTTACCTATATTAAGCCTAGGAAGTATTGCATTCCAGTAAATATGAAGGAAATACACGTTTTGAGACTTCTTAAGTAAAGACGTTTTTAAAAACGCTCCATGTATGTAATGTGTATATATGCATAGGATACCTCAGAAAATTTGGTTAGATACCAAACCAGCCACATAACTTCATTATCTTCCAAAGACGCGTAAATACTTTCAAAAACATTCCATCACACCAGTCTATCGCTTATCTGGTAGATTTTTCGAAAATGTGCAGTTTGTCAGAAGTAGCTAAAATGATTTCTGTCGAAGATATTTACATGGCTAATAAAATATACATCTGGAATTTTCTGAGAAAAACCATGAAGTTATCTTCATTCAAAATAATAATAATAATAATAATAATAATAATAATAATAATAATAATAATAATAATAATAATAATAATAATAATAATAATAATAATAATAATAATAATAATAATAATAATAATAATAATAATAATGATAATGATAATGATAATGATAATGATAATGATAATGATAATGATAATGATAATGATAATGATAATGATAATGATAATGATAATGATAATGATAATGATAATGATAATGATAATGATAATGATAATGATAATGATAATGATAATGATAATGATAATGATAATGATAATGATAATGATAATGATAATGATAATGATAATGATAATGATAATGATAATGATAATGATAATGATAATGATAATGATAATGATAATGATAATGATAATGATAATGATAATGATAATGATAATGATAATGATAATGATAATGATAATGATAATGATAATGATAATGATAATGATAATAATAATAATAATAATAATAATAATAATAATAATAATAATAATAATAATAATAATAATAATAATAATAATAATAATAATAATAATAATTTTTTTTTTTTTTTTTTGCTTTATTGATATCAACAGCATGCTCCATTACATAGTAATACTACATGCTTTATAGTTACATGTCCTATTTTGAATTAGTAATTGTAAACATTACAACAATTTTACATTGGGTTATTCTGTGTTTTAGACACTATGTACATTAAATTGAGTCTATTCTTCTAGCTGATTTTTTGAGTTCACAATTTGTAATTATTTCAATTTAAATACTTGTCATATTTTTAGAAGTAGTGCTTTATGTTTTAGTTAATTGTAAGATTATGATGAAACCGGAGTAAGTTGATTGTATAGAGTTCACAATTTGTCGTTGTTACACTCCAAATCCTTCAGTCCATGTCCGTGATTTTTATAGAAGTTGCAAATTTTACAAACGACTTCAGGTGATTATTCGCAATCTTCTCGTTGGTGGTAGGCCATTTCCCTCCATTGCTTGTTACACTTTTTGCCAATTCTAGTCTTTTTTCATCAAGTCTTCTGCAATTAAATATTATATGGTTAACGGTCTGTTCTTCTTTTCCGCAGGGACAGAGTGGGTTATTTATTATTCTAAATCGGTATAGGTATGCGTTTAATTTTCCATGGCCAGTTAACATTGTAGTGAGTTCTGGGGATATTGGAATCTTTTGACGCAATCTGTTTTTCACTAACGGGAAGAATGCTTTAGTCACTGCACCTTTCGTTGTGTTCGTCCAGACTTGTTGCCACCTGTTGAGTCCATATTCCTTCGCTCTGGTTACAATTACGTCTTTTGGTATTTTGTCGTACACTATTTCACTATCTTCGATAGCAGCGCGTTTTGCAAGCTTATCTGCTAGTTCATTCCCTTCTATTCCGCAGTGGCCTTTAACCCAGCCAAAGTGGATGATCCAATTTAAATGGTTTAGTGCAAGAAGTTTGTCTTTGATAGATTCTATTAGTCGATTCCTTTTCCAGTTGTTTCTCAGTAGATCTATAGTAATTCTGCTGTCAGTGTATATTGCAACGGTTCCGTTTCTATCTATTGAACTGGCATAATATAGTTCTTCTAATTTCTCTAGTACTTTTAAAATAGCAAGTTGTTCGGCTTGATTGTTGGTGCAGTGGCCATGCAATTTGAATTTTAACTGGTGTGTCATAATTCCGTTTTCAAATATAATTCCTGCTGCGCCAACTTTCTCCCCCATTTTACTTCCATCTGTGTACGCTTCCATTCTATATATGTTATCTTTGTTCACCTCCTGAATCGTTGCCACTTCGGCAGGATGTCGCCAGTGTTTTACTTCTAATGGTTTGTCGAAGTCTGCTATGTGACATTTTGTTGCCAGATATATTTGGAGTTTTTCCTCTATAGTTATTTCTATAGGACATACTCCAGCTAGTACGCACGATGCATCATACGAGAGAGTTCTATATGCTTTCGTCATTTTTATGTTGATTAATCTTTGAATTCTTCTATATTTTGCAATATTTTTATTCTTCCGTATCGCATCTATCCATATAGGAGCTCCGTATGTCAAGACAGGGACTATAGCACCTTCATAGATTGTCTTAAGTGCTTTGTGACCTAGCCCCCATTGTAGCTTTGCTGTTCTTGCTAGCATATGAACCAGCGAGATTGTTTTGTCTGCAGTATATTCAATGTGCGCGTTGAAGTTAAATTTGCTATCTAAATATATTCCGAGGTATTTTATTTCTTCGGTTTGGTTAAGTTTATGATGATTCAAAAATATGTTGACATCCCTATCTGCATTTCTTCTTCTTGTGATAAATAGAACCTTGGATTTCTTTTGGTTAAATTGAATTTTGTTATCATCAGCCCATTTTTGGATTTTTCTAAGATCGTGATTTGCAACGCTCGATTTGTATGCTCCTCTTGTCATTACTACCAGGTCGTCTGCGAAGGCGATCACTCTTGTCCGGTGATCATATTCTAAATTCAGCATCGAATTGTACATTATGTTCCAGAAGCCTGGACCACAGCATGATCCTTGTGGGCAGCCTTTCTGTACTTCTCTTTCTGCTGTATAGTTGTTCACTGAAAATACTGCTCTTCTGTTGCTAAAGTAATTCACTGCTAAATTATATAAATTCTTAGGGCATCTAAGCTGTCTTAGATTCTTGAGTATGCTAGGCCACCAAGCTGCATCAAAGGCACCTTTGACATCAAGACTAGTGACTACTATGCATTGTTTTGACTTCAAGCATTTATCGATGAAAGATTTAACTTCCATTGCAGCGTCAACTGCTCCCCTTTGGGGGGTAAATCCAAACTGGTTGTTGTGTAACAAATTATTGCTGTACATATGGCGTAGTATTCTGTCAATCATCAGTTTTTCTAGTAGTTTACCTCCGATATTTAATAGGCTTATTGGTCTGTATTTTGATGCGTCTTGGCAGTCTTCTTTTCCGGGCTTAATTATTGGAATGACAATAGACTGCTTCCAATCTTTTGGAAAGCATCCCTTCTTTAAACACGCGTTGTATACTTGCGTGAAGAA